>WOGR01001570.1:0-19539 GCA_015342045.1 Leptinotarsa lineolata | reverse complement strand
TTTTTATGTCACTATGAATTCTTTTCAGGTTTTTTGCTTAATATAATTGCCAATTCAATTGTTTTGTTTATTTTAGGGATTTCAAATCATTTTATATAATATTAGACAATGGAAGTCCGAACTGATGAAACATGAGAAGTCTTGGGCTCCTGATTGTATTTGTAAATCGTGTGTGAAATATTTAAGATTATAGGAAAATTGTAAAACACGTGTCTTTTAATTTCTAATACTAACTATTTGGCGAGAACCAAAATATCATACCGATGACTGTTACTTTTGCAGTGTGAACATAAATGGTTTAAACACTAAAAATCGAGCTGAACGGCAGTACTCAAGTACTAGTTGTGTTCACCTTCTAGTGCAGTATTTACCTGACCTTTACCATTAGAACAAGACAATTAACGACCAAGTTCATCACAGAATGATGCTGATTTTGGATGTATGTTAGATGATCTTGTAAGAGATTTAAATCTCTCGAAATAAGCTTCAGAATTATTGGCATCGAGTCTGAAAGAAAAAATTTGCTTTCTTCAGGTACTACAATAACTTTTTATCGTGATAGAGAAAATGAATTAGGACGTTTTTTTTTCTGACGAAAACTGTATTGCATTTTGTAGAGACATTGAAAATGGAATTGAAACAATACGAACCAAACGACTGGCGTTTATTTATTGACAGCTCAAATAGTAGCCTGAAATGTATTCTGTTCTGCAATAGGCACTGTGGTGCATATTGCTCACAGTACGAAGTTGAAAGAAGAATATTATAACATCTTTCTAGGTTTATATAAAATAAAATACAATGTCCCTAAGTGGCAAATTCGTGTTGTCAGAAATGGTAAATATTTTCATAGGTCGACAACATGGGTACACTAAGTTGTTACACTAAGTTGTGCACGGTAGTGTAGAGGTTAGCACATTCGCCTTTCAAGCGGAAGACCGAGGTTTGATTCCCCGTCGGAGCCACCGTGCTGGGTGATCGCACGTTGAAAGGTAAGGCCTCGTTAATCAATTGCTCGCACAAGTTTCGACTTCTGAGGGTTGACGTTCGTCAGCTGGTTAACAGAACGAACAATTTTACAACAATTTTACATTTTTTTTACAATTTCCTGTTTTATATATCTTTGGGACAGTAGAGCTAAGCAGGAACATTGAGTAAGAAGAAAGCTCACGCTTTTTATACAAAAGCTTTCAAGACATGTTGTTGACTAAAATTTTTAGTACGGCTGGGTTATGACCCTATTAATTATCGTTTTAATGTTTGTTGTACAGTGCTGATTGTCCAAACTGAGAGGTTTTATATTTCGGTAGTTTTAAGAGAATGTAGAATCAAGTATTGTGGACAGAAAATTTTTTCCAGAGTTTGATAAATTGACTTTGTATGATATATCAAATGATTGAATGAATTTCATTTCCATCAATCAGGAGCAAATCGTTTTATTGTCAGCAGAGGTAAGACCACAATGAAAATAAGATTCGATCTCAAATATGAAAAAAAAAGTCGTGGATCAACTGAAATGCATTTTTCGTCTACCACCCGTCAAAATTATGTAATCGCATATTTTCATTTCACTGTTAAGTGATGATATTCCCACCCAGTCGTGCTTGTAGAATAGTTCCTTTGGGAAGCATTTTCCTTTCAAGGCCGTTGTCTTTATTCATTTCGCAAATTGAAAAGTCTCGCTTCGGCAAAATGTTAATAAAGTCTTCATTAAATATGATTAACGCCGAACAATCTTCAATTTCACCACAATATAACTCTTTGGAATTTTATGCTAGCGAGATGGCTTCCGTTAGAATACACAATAAAACTTCAAAATTGAATTGAAGTTTCTCGTAGGGAAATTTGAACCTTCTGCGAGGCCGTTTGTATTGCTTGCCTCGAAATTCATTAGTAGATGAGTGCACTTGGTAATGGCAGAATGCTATTAAGAAAAGAATGGTGGGAAAAAGGCTCTCAATGATAATGAACACCCTTTCCGTCACTAAGGAACCCTCTTAAAATCGGAAATGGGGGTGTTTTGATATTCAAGAAAGTCCTTATAAGCTGTAGTAGAGAAATTGTAGAAAACTGGTAATTGAAGTAATATTGCGGGAGCTGAATGCAAAATTGTAGTTAGATAAGAAAATTCTCTTATTCTTTATCTCAAATTTGAATAAGGTGTAAGAAATAGATCACAACAATATATATAAAAAATTATTGATCACTTACGAGTGGTCTTACAGGTATCATATCATTTGTTAATTTATAATTGATGTTTGTCATGCATCCTTTAGTAAATCATTGGTTCACATTAGTTAGCTTTGAATGAGAAAAAGTTGATGATTATCAGAAAAAATCAATAGACGTCAGTAAAGTAATGAAGTATGAAAAGAAATCACATGGCCCTTCGAGCTGTATTAGATACCAAAATGAAGTGTGTACATTCCACAAATGAGTGCTCTCAGTGAAAAAACTGTCAAGTCCAATCATTTCAATCATCATGTTGGATGGCCGCTTGTATCAGGAAGTAATATTCAGAGTATTGATGAAAAATCAAATATCGCCATGTCTTCACATCAGCAAGGAAATACAATCCAGGTGCTGGAAATTGTCAAAACTGCTTACATAGAAAAGTCGAAAGGTTCCGGATTTCACGTATCATCTATCAGAACTGGCAATAGAAATGAAACAGATCCAAGATTGAAGGGGTATCCATCAAAAGTATCAGATTTTACTGAACATCGGCAAGGAAATCAAATGAATTCAAGATATTTTCAAACGGGGTAGAAATGAAAGGAACCGTTCGGCGTTGGAGACTGAGATCGCGTGGGCTGAGATAAATGAGAAAGCAGGGCTTCGGAAATCAAATGAGGATTCTAGATCTCCAGAAAGAGTTGGCCAAAACTGAAATTGAAGAGGAAGAGATTTGCTCTACAAGAGATAGTAGTTCGAGAGAATCGCTTGCGGACAGCTTAGATAGAGGAATAGTGCTTAGATGAGTACAAGAAGTGGTATTTGGGTGTAAAGTAAATTCTGTTAATTTTCCATGAACGAACGAAATTTCAGGACACAAATATGTCAAAGGAAAATGATTTTGAAATTATCTCATATCGTCGACGATGCCATTAAAAATTTTTTGGGAAAATATTGTTTGAACAATCATGCAGCTGTTAAGGATCTTCTTTTTTATGGCAAACCAGAAGACTGACCGTCATTCATTAGTCAATACAACGAAAAAACTGTTATGTATTGATACTAAGAGGATGAATTTATGCCAATGTTGCATTTCTATTGTTATTTCTGATGTTATTGAAACATTATAAATGCGTTCTGGTCATCTTGAATACGTCATTATTTCTCTGATAAACAAAACTCATAATTTGCGATTTTAATAATTTTGTTGAATTTTCGTGTCACGTCAATAACCTGGTGGCTACGTTGAAACAATTTGGAACAATTAACCATTTATATAATCAGGTATTACTGAAGCGAATGGTAGGAAAGTTACCCAATAGTCTGAAATTAAAATAGGGACAGAAGATAGTGCTGAAAGGAGGTAAGACGAATTTGAAAGATTTTGGAACCTGGGCAAAAGAATTAGGTATCTTCAGCTGCATATTACGTAAGTCAAAAAACACTCCCTACTACCTTCCAATGTCAGAAAAAATATAATATTTCAATATCTTGAAATGTTATGGTTGCTACAAATCGAACAACCGATTACTCTAAATGTCTTTACTGCAATAAAACTGAATTACCAATTGTCTCATATTAAATAATGATAGCACATATGTTCGTTTGGCAAAATTAAATAAAACTGAAATTTGCTGTTGTTATTTGAAAACCGATCATTCAAAACGATTTTGTAGATCAAAACAACGCTGCGGCTTTGAAGGATGCCAATCAAGCCACCATACATTTCCGCATAAAAGTAAAGTTCTAATGTACTTTCTCATATGGAAAAATCCATTAAAGTGTTAAAACAGTTCATCTTACTCACAATAATTCTAAAAATATTCTCAGGGTAGCTTCCATCAAGGTTTATGATCCAAAAGGATATATAAATATTCATGCTCTGTTCGATGAGGGATCAACCATATCTTTGATATAAAGTCAGATCGCAGAACAACTGGGATTGTCAGAAGAATAAAAACCTTCATGCATGCAATGGAGTAAGAATTTTGTTTCGTATGAGGGTTCAAAGTGTAACAATATAAAAATTTGTGAAGTTCATGAAGGGGAAAAAGTCTTTCAAATGAGAGGCTTGAGAGCAGTAACAGACTTGTCTTCACCTTCTCAAACCATCGTAATGGATAATTTCGAAAATTATGTACACCTTCAGCGGCTACCTATTCAGAATTTGGTAGATGCAAAGCCTATTGTTCTCATAGGTCAGGTCAATATCCATTCAACAGTAGCAAGAAAAATTCATCAGGGTTCTGAAAATAGTCCAGTTGCTACTAAAACTAGTTTATAATGGGTTATTCATAGTATTGCCTCAGAATCTGATCGAAATGTATATAATTTTCAAATTTGTTCGTGCGATAACAATGATGAACTGAGTCGTCTAGTCAGGAAATATTTTAATACCCAATCATTCAGCGTTTCCAATAATAATAGAATTATCGACATTGCTCATAGAAGAGCTCTTGATATTTTGGAAAAAACGGCGGTATATTTAGGAAATGTTAAACAATATGAGACAGGGTTGATTTGGAAAAAGACAATGTAACTTCACCAGAAAGTAAAACAAATGCTATGAGAAGGTTAATTTGTATCGAAAAAAATTGTTGAGGAATAAATCATATTTTGATTACTATTGCAACAAAATCAGTGACTATTTAAAAAAAGAATCTATCGAAAATCAGAAACTACCAGGGTGAATGGTATCTTCTACATTTCGGTGTCGTGAATCCTAATGAACCCAATAAATTGAGACTTGTTTTTGACAATTCCGCTGAGAGTAATATTACCAGCTTGAACGATAACTTTTTACAAGGTCTAGATTATTATCTGACTTCATAACCAGGTGTCCCAATGCGTTTTTATCGATTGAAATGGGGCTTCTGTGGAGATATAACCGAGATGTTCCCTAGAGTGAAAATTCGCAAGGAGAATAGATGTGCTCAGCGGTTTCTTTGGCGGGATGGCGAGTAACATAAGCAAGTAGATGAATATAAGTTACAGGTGATGATTTTTAGTGCTTCCTGGTTCTCCATGTACCGCACAATGTGTTGAAAATTCAAATGTCAAGCTATCAAAATATCCTAAACTGATAGAAGATATCGAGAGAAATTTTTATGTTGATTGAAAGAATAATTGAACTTCATTAAAGTGGTTTCGATATCGTTGATTAGTCTTCAAATAACCTTTGTTTATTGCAAAATATAAAAACGAACATGTCAAAAAATATTCCAATGAGTCATCGTTGGCTCGCATTTCATAAATATAGTCATTCATCATAAAGTTCCCAAAGAAATAACTGACGGTACGGAGACTCCTACAAAACGTCAAGTATTGCAGTTGGTTATGTCTATTTTTGATCTTTTGAGCTCTTTCACATTCTTGCTATCAAAAACAAAATCATTCTACAGGCAAAATAGCGAAGCGACATCGGATGGGACGATTTGATTCCAAAAACAATCTTCGATAGATGGTTGGGATGGTTTAAAATCAGTATCTCCACTGAGGATTTCCCGATGCTACTCCTTTCTCCTTTCTACTGCTAAAGCAATAGAAATCCCCATTTTCTGTGATTCGACTGAGGAAGCGTTCGCAGTGGTAGCCTACCTGAGAGTAATTTTCGACACAGACATCAAGGTATCTTTCGTCTTAGCAAAGGCCCCTGAGACCTATTCCAATTCCAAAGCAAGGCTTACAAGCTGCAGTAATGGGTAGGCGATTGTCGGGCACAATATTGAAAGAAATTGATTTTTCTGTTAACGGTTCCTTCTTGTTGACAGATTCCAAAACAGTTTCATGTTGAATAAAAGGCGATGAACATAATTGAAACAATTTGTCACAGACAGAATCGGTGAAATACAGGAATTAACAATTGCAGCTCAATGGAAATATGTCCCTAAACGTTACTGGCGAAACAACAAGAATCACAAATTCTTTTAATTTCGACACAAATTACATTGTTGGTTTCAAGGTCCTGATTTTTTGTGGAGTTTGGATAATTTACTACCAGACTTTGATTTTTCAAATTTCCATCTGAATGATTGAAATGACAGAAAGTCGCCGAATATTTTGTTGGTTTCATCATTTCATCTTTCGACTACCTGCCATAAGTATATTGGTTTTCCAAATGGCGAAGACTTGTGGGAAGTGCAACATGGGTATTAAGCGATACCTAATGGGTATTAAGGTTTTACAGGCTTCTTCTAGGAAAACAGATATTCTTTCTGGAGAATCAACTATCAAGGAAATAAATGACGCAAAGAGATTGTGTTTAAAAAAAACCAACATTAAAACTTTGGCAAGGAAATTAAATTACTGAAAGCAGAAGGTCACCCCAACAGAAAATGCCTGCTTTTTAATCTTTCACCATTCATTGATGATGAAGAACCTTTCAGAATGCAAACAAGAATCAGCCATGCCCTTTATTCAGATGAACCCATAAAGAAACCTGTGCTTTGAGATCCCAAAAATGCTACTGTTGATCTGATATTACAGTATTTTAATGAGAACAATCATCATCAGGGAAAGGAAATGATTTTAAATGATATACGTTAGGGAAAATGGCTAATCAAAGAAAGACAAGCTATGAAAAATACTTTTAAGATCTGTATGCTTTTTTCTTGTAATTTTTCCCCACTTCGTGTTTTCATTCGACTATTTTGAAGGTTTATTTGTTATAATTTTTGCTTTAAGATAGTTATGTTGTAGTAATGTTGATTTGTGCTGTCAACTCGTTCTGTATCATTTTAGGTTTTCGTTCGATTTCGTCTGTTACCTTTTTTGTTATTTAGCTGATTAAATCACGGTCTTAAAATATCTCCTGAATTGAATCTTCACTTTACAATTCATTTCTAATTTACTTCTAGTAGACATAACCTAACCACTCATTCTCACTTGAAGGAAGAACTCACTTATGTACTCTTTTGTAACTAAGATTTCAAAATATTTTGGTTACCGTTGACCGATGATATCGAATTATTTGAGGAGAAATTTTATGCGTATTCACTTCGTTTGGAACATCGAAGTGAAAAAGTATATTGGATTCACGTAGTAACCTATCAGAGTGAACTAGAATTGCAAAGGATACAATTAACTTACATTTTTTTCGCCTTTGATGCTCAGAGCCTGAAAACATGGACCCACTATACGTCTCATCAATGATGCTAGGTTGAACAATAAATGCATTGCTGTATTGAGCTGTTCTCAAAGAACAGGACTTATTTCATGTTAAAAGTTGTCGCAAAATTGAAACAATGCAATGACGTGACAAAATAAATCCAAGAGGCCTCACACAACGATGTGACACGCCTGATGAAGAAAGGTCGCACACTGGTTTCAGGTCACATTTTTGTTTATTTGTTGTCTTTAGGTCGATGCATACTCTTGTTCAAGTGAAATTTATCAAAGGTCGTTATTATTAGTAACAAGCTGATGCCACGATACGACAGAGAACTTTATAACCAGTGCAAAGTAGGGTAGCTAGTAATAAATGATCAACTTTCGCTAATGAATCCCCAAAATTAGGATCATCGCGTTGAGGTTGAAACGGAACTTTCACAAATCTCATACCGAAATGTCTATGGCTTGATTCTCCCAAACGGGTATTAGTCAGTGATTGTAAGGTCTCTGGGGCGACAATGATTAATGCGGAATTGCTATTACCCGGAATTGAACAAACGGATGTTGCGGTTATAGGGACGAAAGGGGCACTGTGATATCCAGGATTGTTTTGATGGATTTAGAGGGCGTTAACGTCAAGGAGAGATTACATTTTCAAGTTTTTGTCATTGAAAATTTGGGAAACAAATATTCAAGACGTTCTCCTGCTCTAAATTCACATGAAAAGGTTTGTTTTTCTTTATTTACTGGAAAACCACGAACAAGTCACTTGGTTGTAACCTATTTATTTCCAAGGTAATATCATCAAATTCAATATCTTCAACAGCCAAACGTCGTCCAAGCAGACTGATATTTGTCATTCAAATGTTCACATACTGAAATCTATGAAGCCTGATCCTAATGATTAATGAAAACGGTTCAGTTTTCATACGGAGCGTTAAGCTCAGTACCTAGCGCATCCACCAAATATTGGTGATGGAAATGTAGGTTCATTCAGACATATTTTGAAAAATTACATCATATTTACCGAACAAGGGTATTGATTTCAGATTATTTCGAAATTCCAAGAGCACAGAAAGCTGTTGGGCAGAGAACTTTTACCTATCTATTACCTAAAATATACAACACATTGCCAGAAATATAAGAAATATTTATAGCAAACATATTTTTAAGAACATTAAATAGTAGATTCTCAAAACGAATAGAACCTTTTTTCATGTGATAATTGATCCTTAGTAAAGAAAACAAATCGAGTTGACGCAATTAACACATATCTCAGATAGAACAGTGTTTCGAACTGATTATTAAAAATTTCTTTTCTATTTATTTTATTTCATTTATATTTATAGTTTTTTTTCTACTGTATCTCTTTTCAAAATTTGACTCGCTAGAAGTATTCACTAATTAACTAATTATACTCGTTCTGCTTGTAAGTAGTTGTCATAGACAGGTTCGCCAAAACCTAAATGACTAAATTATTTTATTTGCAAATCTATAAATGATTGAAATTAGTACATGTATTTTGTTATTGCGAATAAAATTATTATTATTATTCAGTTGCTTAACACATGGGCTGAAAAGTCCCTGGACATCAATGTAATCTCCATCAAGAGCCACACAATCATTCCTGTGCTGCTTTACCATTTCAATACCACTTTTGTGGAACGAATTATCTTTCGCCTCAAAATAGACAGCTTCTGCAATAAGCTTCTTATCCAAGCGAATTTTTTTACCGCTGAGCATTTTTTTGAGGTCTGCGAACAACCAGTAGTTGCTACGTGCCAAATCTGGCAAATACGATGGATGTGGGAGCAACTCGAAGTTCAATTCATGTAGTTTTGCCATTGTTTTGATTGACTTGTGACTCGGTGCGTTGTCTTGATGAAACAATTTTTTTGCTATGTTTGGTCTTTTTTTTTGCAATTTCGGCCTTCAAACGCTCCTTTTAACGCTATATAATATCCACTGTTGACAGTATTTCCCTTCTCAAGATAGTCGATGAATATTACACCACGCACATCCCAAAATACCGAGGCCATAATCTTTCCAGCCGATTATTGCGCTTTCGGGCACTTTGGACGTTGTTCCCTGGTTACTCTTCACTCTGATGACGATCGTTTTGATTACGGAGTAGAGTGTTGGATCCATGTTTCATCCATTATTACATATCGATGCAAAAATTCCAGTTTGTTATGTTTTAACATGGCCAAATACTGCTCAGGATCATCAAGAAGTTCTGTTCACTTCGAACAGAGCTTTCTCATAGTCATATGCTCATGCAACATAAAGCCAACACGTTCTTTTGATATATTTAAATTGTCAGCTAACTCACGCAACTTAAATTTTCGATCATTCAAAACGCTTTTGTGATTTTTTTCATGTTTTCTGGTGTTTCTGCCTCATTTGGAAGTCCACTGCGTTGCTTCACTTGAACGATACATTTTCCAATCAAGAAGCAGTGTAAAATCAAAACACAAAATTGTTTCGAAAATAACAAAAGTAGTGTCACTCCTAGCACAATTACTCACGACCTCATGAGCCGAATACCATGAAATTTCTAGAGTTTTCTTTTGAAAGTTAGTACTAACTGAAAAAAGCGATGAATGCAATAAGATTAGCGCCATCTATATGTTAGGCCCGAGATTTTCAGCCCATGTAGTACTTTGTGATTACGGAAGGAGCTCGATTATAACAACAAAAATGTATAAACTTATTGAAATACAACATGGTATATTGAAAAAAGTACAATTACTATCTGCCAGAGGGCAGCTTGACTTTTGACTACATACTCGGAAATGAGAAGGATCAAGGAATCGGATCAGTTGTTGCGTCGCTAGAAATAATACAGAAGATTTCATTTCATAATCTTCTAATGGAAGTTAGGATGGAAATTCCAAGACTTGAGAGGCTCCAGTTTGGCAGTCACTTCAAGGAAATAATACAATTGTCCAGAAAGAATAAAGAGGACGACAGCTGCAGGCTCATATAATCCTAAAATTGTGAGACTTTTAATATTTTCTGCCCTAAGTACTAGTGAATATTTGGCGATATTTCTTTCCATCATTTTTTCGATACCTTTTTGTGGTGCCTATTCAAATGACAAGGGAAACATTTTTATTTTTGTGAACTTTCAATATTTTTCTTGGAAGTATACGGTCTGGGCCTTCCAGCTGTATATTATAAAATCCTGCTAATACATTTTCTATGCAAGTAGTGGGTTTTTCCAAATACCCACCAATAATCTATAAAAGGAGCAGGCCCAGCCAGACGCTTGGCTTCTCCTGCCACTCTCAATTTTATACCTCCTTGACTTCGCCTACTACTTTTCTGATTGATGTATTTTTCTTGCTAAAATTGTCCCACTCCAAAACTTTTGACTTTTCTTATTTATCATACTTATGGTCAGGCCTTTTTCTGTAAAAGCTTAGACACCATTTTTGTGAAGTAGTTTCGAGCACCTGCCCTAAAGTTACTTCACAATTCTCATGCATAATTGTCGGTTATGGAATAAAATTTAATCATTCATTTCATTAGTAATATCACAACTCGCGGTAAATTGATCGTTAGTCAAACATCAGGGATCAATTTTCAAAAGAAATAATCTCGTTGACAAAAAATCAACTCAAATTTTAGTAAAAATAATTGAATCATCTATTAGAACCTCCAATACAACACGCAAAGGTTTATTGTCCAAATCCAGCTTTTAAAGCCATGAGTGGGACTCTACAAAACGCTGCACACCTTATTCGGTCCGCGGCAGGATAGTCACAGAATATGTGCCTGTCCTGCTGAATATCCTCGTGAAGAATAATCATTCCTGGGTTGACGTATGTTCTTTATTCTAGTGTGGACCTGATTGACGGTCAGTCTGCGACTACCTCGGTCAGGTAGGTAAGCAACACGAATGTGTGGCTTGAGAAGTACATTTCCTGTGAGGCATTCCAGGAAAATGTCCTCCCATGGCAGTAAGATAATACCTACACCGGAAAATGCAACTCTGGAATCGTACCTGTTACCATCCTAAGGAAAATACATCACGAGCTTTTGTCTTTGTTTCCAATGAATTTATCCAAATTATTATATAATTCAAGTATATAATACACGAAATCCAAATGTACTCATCTATAAGCACATTCTAAAGAAATCAATTTCTCAACGAGTTTTGGGAGATATTTTGTACAAATGCTGAACTAGGACTTTAAACACTTACCTGATTTTGACATAACTTTCACGAGTGAGTTTAATACATATTTCGCAGATAAAATTCTCCTTTCTCATTGTTTTTTTAAAATTATATTACTGTATTACATAACTACCTGTTATTTTTTTTATTATACTACTATATTGAAAATTTATAATAATTTTCATAGACCTATTCAAAATTGATTTCATGTGTGTCTTGTTATAATGAAACAAGTACTCGAGTACTTATCGTTTTTACTGTTTTATTCATTCATTAATTATTTCAAAATGTATTTATATTTTGTATCCTGTACAGCTATCTATCTTTGTATCTGTAGAGTTGGGAGGGTGAATGTGGGCCCATAGCACTTAGGCCATATGTGGCCCACTGTACATCTTCTCAAAGAGTTGTCCTCCTAGGTCATCGTCCATACCGTCCTCTTCAGGAAGGTAGACAGATCACTAGAAGACATCTCCTTAATATCGGCCAAGACTCGCTGAACACACTCTCTCTCATTGATGATAACTCCGGACACTCGCATGAGACATGCCTGACAGTTTCATCTTCCTGTTCACACATCCTGCATAGAGGTGTGTCCACCAGCTCCTTAGTTGACAGTAGCCAGTAAGAAATACTACGGTTAAACGTATGTTTTTCCTGGTCATCGTCAGACATTTCTTCGACGCCAGCTTCCCAGGGTGATCCAGACTGCATCCTTAAATTTTATCCCATCTCTTCAGGAATTGAGTATGGGTGTGACGTTTGGCTGGTTCCGCAATTGTTGAAGTCATCAGGTCGTAGGTGTCACTGAGTTCTAAAATTCTTAGTCCAGCCGCTTTCCTAGCTGAAGAATCGGCAATGCGATTACCTTTACTCCTATCGTGCCCTTCAACCCCCCTCAGGATAATATTATTATCTACCGAGGCGTTGTATAAATCTTGGTGGTACTGAGATAACACGTTGTCTGTTCAAGGGTAATAGGGCTTGTCTAGAAGATAGTGCAGATTATTATGTTTTTGCCAGAAATTCGTTTTCTGGTCATCTTTTTTGTAGCGATTGAGATACCAGCCAGTTCTGGTTGAACCACGCTGGAATTTTTTCTCATTTCCCACTTAATCTTCAGGCTTAGTGATCTGGAGTACACCCCATCTGTATATATGCGTATTGCATTCACAGCATCTGCTTCTGTGTTCTGTTCCATTTGTATTTTGTAGGGTTTATTAAACACAAACCTTGGTTCAATTAGTGGCTGCCTGCAGCAGAGGTAGCGCTTTTCGCCATAGGCTTATCCACAATTGACCCATTCCTACTTCGAGATTCACACCAGCCGTGCGAAATCGTACCATGGCCATTAACGCAACCTCCTTAACATACAGGTCCAGAGGGGTTAAACTAGTAATTAATTCCATTGTCGGGGTTGGTGTTGTTCTCATGGCTCTTGTGATGTTTAAACAAGCGAATCGCTGTATTTGATATAATTTTTGGATGGCCGTTGCTTTTCAAACCTTCGGTCCCTATGCGATGGCTTCGTGCGTTAACATAAGTCTCATTATAGCAGTGTAGATCCAAATGACCACACGGGGCGGAAGACCTCATGTGTCCCACTGTCCTTCGATATTGCTCATAAGCCACATATGCTCTTTTTGCTCTACGCTGTAGGTGAGAGTTCCATGTTAGCTCCCTGTCGGGGGGAGTACCAAGGTATTTCACCTCTTCAGAGAAGTTTAGTTCACTTTTGAAGATTTCGGGAGGTTTTAAGCCCAATAATCTTCTTTTCCTGGTGAAAAAGACCATCTTAGTCTTCTTGGGATTGATTGACAGTGAGTGTTCATCAAAGCATATTTCCATCAATTTGAGCCCATCCTACGATCTCTCGCACAGTGTGCTCACAAATTTGCTGGTCTGTAAGATAACTATATCATCTGATATGCAATTGTGTAGAATCCATAATTGTTGAGGTCCTCTCACTGTAATGTCTTCTACATTGATACTTATTGCTCTACTAGAGAGCATCTTGAGTATCCATTCTCCTACTACCAGGGGTACATTCCTGGAGTTTAGTTGCTGGGTAATTGTTGGATGAAGTGTATTGTGAACTAGCACTTATCTCTTACGTACCGCTCACATATTTTCTCAATTGTTTTCAAAAAGAACGTTGTGAGGCTAATTGGTCGGAATGCTTTTGGTAAGGTGTAGTCCATCCTACTTGGTTTGGGTATAAATATCAATCGTACATCCCTCCACTTACTGAAAATATACCTCAGAGCTGAAGAGGCTCTGAAAATTCCAATCAGGTGTGGCATAAGAATATCCAATCCCCATTGAAGTAGGGCTGGTCTTATACCGTCAGGTCCTGGTGACTCGAAGGGGAAAAGCCCGTTATGTCCCCTCTTATCTTGTCCTACTCAATTACTGTACTAGCATATTGCCAGTCGTATTGTGAGGGTGTCTTTTGCAGAGTATTTCTCCGAGCATATCTTTGATTTGTGGTCCATTATTTACTGAGATGAGTAGACATTTCTAGTTCTGAATCATATTCCAAGTTTCTGAGAAGCTGATTCTGCCATTTTACCAATTAGATAGTCACAAAGCATATTGGTGTCTAATCTGATACAAATAAGTCGGCCTATTTAACGAGCTATATACATGATTATACACAGTTCTATTAGCATTGATCTTCTTATATTTCCAGATTTCTGCACTTTATTTTCTACTTGGATACAGTTAACTCAAGCCGAAATTTTTATCTGTGCTCCTTTTATTTTCGTCGAAAATTAGTACTGACTGGTGATGTTTGGACAAATAAACAGCAACAAAAAGGCAAATGAAATGTTATCAAATCAATATAGGGGATTTGTGGTATTTCCCGATAGATCACTGATGAATGATAAGAAAACGAGTACACCAAAAAGGTATTTGACAGAGAACCACCAAAGACTATTTGTGAGGAGCAAGAGATTCATGAGCAAAAACAATATGATAAGCCATAAAACATAGTTTGGTTAGCAAACCCTCACATCCAAACACTCTCCGTGTTTTTCCATTCCATTCTTTTTAACAGGTATGTCATATGAATTGGACTCACTTCTTGATTTCTGCTTTCTAAAATGAATTTGATTATCGCTTAGGAAGCTAGAACTGTTTCAACTGACAATAGAACATTCCTGATTTTCTGGTTTCCACGTACAAGGATCGTACGAATTAAGTACTTTACGGTGTTTACGTACATAGACCAATGAAGGACGTTCTGAATACGTACGTATTGGGTACAGTGCGTCTTTGACGTCCGCACTGTATAATTATAAACAACATTCCTTATATATTAGGCACTTACTTGTGTATTGTTCTCCAGGTACGTAGGAATCTGGATTTCCGGAAATGTCAATTTTGTATCTGCCAAGGTCCTCTTTGTATCGAGGAGCAGTAACTCCCTCTGGAATCATATCACACCTCAGGCCAATTTTGCACGAAACTGTCTTCAAAAACAGTAAGAAGAAGAATATTGTTCTGGTTCCCATATCCTGTTGGAATGAAAACCTATCTCAACGAAAATATTTTGACATTCTTCATTTTCTCAATGAAAGAAAAATCATGAAAAATAACAAAAATGTAATGAGCTTATCGTTTAACTGATGTGTTGAAACCAATTTTTTTCATTGTTACATCGGTTTTTTCACTGAGTATTCATATGCACCTAACAAATTTCAAGATGGTTTCATAATTTTCACTGTGGTCCGTAGGTTATTGGATCAAAAGAATTTCGACAATCGGATATTATGTAGTTCATTCACTAAAAGAATCCCAACTACGTTTTGGCATTGCCTCCTGGGAGGTTAGTAATAACCAAATACAGGCCATTTTAATACAACAGAAAAGGTAATAAGGTATATGTGTGATGCAGAAAATCGAGATTCTTGTCGACCATCATTTATTAAGTATGAAATTTTGACAGTAGCAGCATTATTCATATTGGAAACTGCAAACCTGATGATATAACACATCAATAGCTTTGAAGCCATCCAAACGAATTGTAGTCCATCCAAACGAATTGTAGTACTCGGCAGGCAGTACTTCAACCTCAAATCTTGTTGAAGACTCTCTTATATACAATGGTTGTAAAATATACAGGGTGTTCCTCCTTAGACGAACCACCCCGTATATTTCTCATCCCATAGTAAGTGGAAAAATTTCCCGAAACACGTCGAATAATTTTGTTTGGGGGACATCTTTTGACGTATATTTCAGGTTTGAACGAGTAACCCTCAAATAGGGGGCTCTTCAACCCCTCAAACTTGAATAGGGTAGAGGGGTTGAGTGATACTTCTTTTGAGAGGTCTTGGAAGCCGCTTTACAACGATGTATGAAAAACTTCAATTTGATGAACCGTTTTCGCCAAAAATCATTTTTGCAGCTCGTACAAGCCCATTTTTATTAATCTATTTCTACAAACCTAAACAATCTTAAAAAAATCACATTCTTGAAAAAATTGAATTGTTTTATCATCATGCTTACAATCAAAAAATCAAATCTGCGTAATTAAATCAAATGTTCGAATTGTCGTCCAATGACTTCCATACAATAATACAATCTTGACTGAAAATCATCTCTGACATGGTTCAGCATACTTGGAGTTATTTGACGACACTCATTCACAATTCTTTGGCGCAGTTCGTCCAAATTTTCAGGGTGTCACAAAAATCTTGGACTTGAGATGTATCCACAAGAAGAAGTCCAGAGAGTTCAGGTCGGGAGATCGGGCAGGCCACTCCATATGACCTCTTCTTCCAATCCAAAGACCGGGGTATTGCAAATTGAGGTAGTGGCGAACTGGTGCGGCGTAGTGCGGAGGAGCTTTGCCTTGTTGGAAATGCATTTGTTGTTCAAGTAGTAGAGGATTATTTTCTAATTGTTCAGTTATTAACTAACAGCATTTCAAGATAACGTTAGCCACGTAAATTACCAGGAATAAACAGAGGTCCAATTAGGTGGACTCCCAGAATTCCTACCCGAACGTTTAGCTTTTCTGGATGTTGGGTGTGAGCTTCTCGAAATACATGAGGATTTGTATGTCGGTTAACCTCTCCATTGAGTAAAAAAGTGCATTCGTCAGAAAAGCAAACGTTGTACAAGAAATTTGGATTATTGTTGATACGCTCGGCCATAATTTCGCAAAACTGTTGCCATCGATCCCAATCATGATCATTTAATTCATGGTTTGATTTAATTTTGTACGGATGGAACTTGCATCTATGTAAAATTCTGAAAACGTATGATTGACTAATACCGGAAACTGCAGAATGTTGTCGTACAGATTGCGTGTTTGGCCTAGGTTGGATATGTCCCAATACCGCCACAGCTGCACCAATGGGTGCCCTATTTATCCACTACTGAACCCGTCTCCAAAAATTTTGAAATCAATTCCGGTACGTACTTGTGGCGAACGCTACGTTCAGGATGGTTTTGGTGAAATATCCTTGCAGCCGCTCGGGCACACTTTTGTTTTTGTTAATAAAGGTTAACCAGCTCAACACGTTCTTGCAATGTGTACACCATTTTTTTTTGAAATTTTAAACAAATCAGCAAAGTAGTAACTCAACAGATTGGTTTCAATTCTGAAATGATCGGAGAAACATTATAACCAGAGAATCACCTTCTAAGCACAAAAAAATTATAGCAAGATAAGGAAATGATTTGCTGTTTTTTTATTTATTAGTTCGAGAGAAAGTGTTATTATATGGAAGTCAATGGAGGACAATTTGAACATTGGATTTGAACACGCAGATTTGATTTTTTCGATTGTGAGCATGATGATAATACAATTAAATTTTTCAAAAATGTAATTTTTTGACGATTGTTTGAGCTTGTAAAAAAGGTTTGATAAAAATGGGCTTGTTTACTGTAAAAATAACCGAATTATTCAAGGTGGCTCATTCGAGTTGCAAAATAGATTTTTAAATAGATTTTTGACATGAACGATTGATCAAATTTACGTTTTTCATACACCTTTGTAAATAGGCTTCCAAGAACTTTCAAATAACGTATCACTCAACCCCTCTCCCCTATTCAAGTTTGAGGGGTTGAAGAGCCCCCTTTTAGGGGGTTGCTCGTTCAAGCCTAAAATATACGTCAAAAGATGTCCCCCAAACAAAATAATTCGACGTGTTACGGAAAATTTTTCCACTTACTATGGGATGAGAAATATACGGGGTGGCTCGTCTGAGATGGAACACCCTATATATCGACATCTGAGAAGGCAAACTATTCCACTTTCCTTAGAAAAGCCCGTATAGGAGACATCCAAGCAGAAACAATATCTCTGCGAATAAGACGGGTCTATAATTTATCTCGGTATCGAACCGTTTCTTTGATCAAAGCGTACACAAAGTGGATATTTGTGTTGTAAAAAGATTGTCATCATTGAATCATCCCTCTAGATGTCCTGCAGATAAAGACCCCATTTCGGACAAAAACAGTGGCGTCTGCATAGGATTGTTTTATATAAAAAAGTTCTCTATTCAAATAATTATTTTTATATTAAGTGAATATCAATCACATAAAAAAAGTAATTTAGAAGCGTACAAAACACTACATTAGGATCTCGGTTGAATTAAAAAAGTTTTCCATGTGGAATGTGAGTGAAAGTTTTTTTCAATCAGCCTTGGAATGTAATGAATTGTTAACTTTGTCATACCCCACTCATTTTGGTTTTTTCCAACTGGTTTGGAAAAAAGTAGAAATTTCCACACTTTTCAAAGTCGTAAATTGTCATCTCGTCATGATCGGACTGTGGAGTACCCAAACGATATAATAAAACTCCATGCTATATCATACAAATGTTCCTTGAGCTGCAGTTGAGAGGATTCGAGTGATTTAAGCTCCATAAAATTGGATTTTGTTTATTATCACCTGAAAAGTTTTCAAGCTGAGGAAAATTTATTATTCTGAGAGGGGCGTACGTCCTTTTTTCCGCAGGCTGATCCAGTTTAATGATGCGAGCAAAAGCTGATTGATGCTAGATAAGAGAGAACATTAATCAAAGGAATAGATGAACATGTTTATCAGAAACCTATTTTGAACTGTTATCGATAACGACTATTGCAATGCGTTTCTACTGAAATACAGGGTGATTTTTATTACTATGATGATATTCAGGAAGGTTTTGAGCCCATGTTGAGATCAATCTTGAAGGTCTCAATAGTTGAAATACAGGATGGTAAATTATTGCGAAACGTTATGCATCTTCTATGCAACCAAAGCCATTTTCTGTTAGTCAGATTAAACATTGAAACTCAAACTTTTGATAGTCATCAAAGGATAAATGATGTAACTATAACATTTCCTACGTGGTATCTTTCCAAAGTTATAGCGGTGTTCAAAAAAATAAACCCAGATTTAGCGACTGATTTCAGACCTATGTCTATCACCCCAAAAATCATAAGAACAATTAACTCAATTCTTCTTACTGTTTTTTTGGGTATATAACAAGTACTTCTATCAAAATCGTCTTCCAAGAGCTCCTGAGTAGGTATCATTTCATAGGGAACTCAATCATCACATCTAATTTGAGTTCATTATTCATTGCATAGGCAGCTGCTTTTTTTATCTGCATGACCAAACTCGCGAAACTGCTTCTCTATTTTGCTCATTGTTCATTGAGATATGGGTGGTAAATTAGGAAATTTCTCATGAAATAGGCGAGCTAATGAGTGATTTTTTTGCTGGTATCTTTTTGGCAAAACTGTTTTTGACAGATCAAGCGTGAACCGTGTCTTGTGTCATTGTCAAACTTGTTAAGTTTGGTCTATAATTTAACCATGAATCGACTTACGAATGAACAACGCTTGCAAATTATTGAATTTTATTATCAAAAGTCATGCTCGGTTAAGAAAGAGCATCGTGCATTTCTTCCAATGAATGAGCAGTTTCGTCGGCCTACTGAGGGAGCTATTCGGAAGCTTGTGACTAAATTTCGAACCCAGTTTACATTATTGGATATTAAACCACCAACACGCATACGTAGAGTGAGGACCGAAGAAAATATTGCGGCTGTATCCGCCAGTGTTCGTGATGAC
>WOGR01001569.1:0-19539 GCA_015342045.1 Leptinotarsa lineolata | reverse complement strand
GCTCGCCTCACTAGTGACTTCTTAGCAGCCACTAGCATTCGTATCCTATCAATGCAGTGCTGTTTGGTGGTCAGCAGCACGCTTTGACTCAAAGTGTGATGGATACGCCGTAATTTGGAGGCTATTCGCCGCACTGTGGGCGTGAAAGGCCTGTTGGCGCCTGTAATCAATCACAAAATGGTTACGAGACGCGTGTTGTCTCGCCGACGTGATCTCAGCCTCCATCTTGTATATACGCCGTTCAATCTTCTTCGGGTGAAGACGATTTTGGATACTAAAAACGAAACGTCGTGAAGCAGCGTGGTTTGAAATCTCTTAATTTTTAATTATAATAATTTATTTTTATTTTATTTGTTCAATTTTTTCACTCGTATTTTATTTCACTGTGAATTCTTTTCAGGTTTTTTACTTGAAATATTTGCCATTTTCAGCTACTCTTTTAATTTTCAATTGTGTTTCAGGGATTTCAAATCATTTTACACAATATTAGACAATGGAAGTCTGAACTGATGAAATTCACCACGAAACATTGTCATTCACCTTCAAACAGATATAATATCTATTGCTCTTGCAGGAAGATAAAAGGCAGAGTCATTATTTTCTGTTGGAAGAAAGTGCACTGGTGTTATTAACGGAGACTTCTGAATTGAATAAAGTGGTTATCCTGAGAAAACACGTATAATGTTCAGAATTTCTGAATCCTTCAAAATCATTCTCACCAAAAAGTCTTCACTGAAAGTTCTGAAGTCTCCTACTAATTAGTATAAAGTGACTACAAATATTCACTGGCAAAATAACAAATCAGAGTAAAAAAGTAACCTTGGCGAGTAGAGGCGATGAAATTCACCCTCATCAAAGACGAACGAGGTGGTCTGTTGCTTGCAAGACAACTAGTGTGAACCATAGCCCAAAAACACCAAACGCCCCGCCCTAAGTTTCATCAGCCTTGTTTATCTATGACATCACTCTAGAGATGATATCTTCATAAAGGGAGGTCATCGAAGTACGTACCTTTTTATAGTGCATACTTTTAGACATATACCCATATTATATTACGACCTTACACAAAAATTATTCTCTACAATTAAATGAAAAATTCAGTTAGCTGCAACTCAATCACCCAACGAGCTTTTCCAGCATCTAATAATCCTTAAATACTGTTGAGATTAAAAATTTGGTTTTAATGACTATGAGAATCCATTTATAAAATCGAATTGGCTTCATTGAGAATTACCATCCGATAATAATTGAATCGGGTATAAATTTTGTGTAATTTCATCTCGGCAGTGAAGGTTTATTTTTTTCTGTTGCTTCTAAACTGGATTTGTAGGAAGCCGTTGAATAAATTTCAGTCAAGTAATTTCGATATTGATTGCAATCTATCTCGAGACTGAGCTATTTTCTGACTACTGGTTCAGTTCCGAAATGAAGAAATACTTTCGAGAGACAGAAAAAAAGGTAATTTTATCGAATAGCTATATGGAATATAATGAAGCAGGATACAATACTGGGATTACTACATTTTGTTTTGCGTTCAAATAAGTAGAGTGAAGTCAAAAATATCGAACAAGATTAATTGAAGCTATTCCTGATCTGAGAATAGAAGATTAATGTGTGAATTATATTCGAAACCTTCTTCGAGAAAATTTATATTTTGGTACATTTAGAAGAGATGTAAATTTAAGCGAACTTGAAAGTTGAGGAGCATCATGAAACATTGAGAATTTTGAACTAACTGACATTATTTGAAAACATATTTTTAGATCATATGAAAAAAAATTTGGAAATATGAAGCATTGTTCGGAACATTTTATGAAGATTATAGAGATTTTGCAAAACAAAAAAATATCGTGATATTTTGTTTCAATGCTAACATGGATAAAAAAAGTTGTATACAGTGTGTAAAAGCCAAATGGAATAAATTCATTATTTCGGTTACTGTACATATTTTCAAAAAATTCCGAAACACGTCAAATTCATATTATAATTTGACATTCTTCAACTTGAACATGCCACCCCTACCTTCAACTCCCGTCGAATTACAGGTACAACCTCCAATTTTTTCAAATGGGAAGTAGAGGTTTGTGATATATCGTTTGAAAGGTCTCTTCATTCTCTATTCAAAAATGTTATTGCCTTCAAGTGTATTGCAACAATTGAGATGAATAAATTAATGAATAAATTGAAAAGATGTCTATCATTTGCTCACAAAAATAAGTTCTTCTATCAAAATCGTCTTCAATGAGTAGGTATCATTTTATACGGATGCATTTTATTTTCTTTTAATATGTTTACTATCGATGTATAGCTAACATTGAATGTAGTGGATGCCTTTCTCCTCAATTAATATGGGTGTTCCTCAAACTCAAGCATCACTTCTAATTTGAGTTTATCACCCATTGCAATGACAGCTGCTTCTTTATCTGCCCCACTTGACCAAACTCGCGAAACTGCTTCTCTATTCCGCTTATTGTTCCTTGAGATATGGGCGGTAAATTAGTAAATTTCTCATGAAATAGGCGAGCTACTTCCTGTTGTGTTCAGGTTTCATCTCCGTAACCAATCATTTGTAAAACTGTTATTTTATTCATTTCCGTTAATCTAATCATTTGTAAGACTTAAAGTTAACGAACTTTCAACCTAAATTGAAATACTGACAATGTTGTAACATACAAAACAATTTGGCAAGGCGTTTTGAACTAACGGTGCCAAGGAAATTATTTACAGTTTTTTGAAAGATACCATCAAAAACAAACATTGCTATGATTTTTGCTCACTTTTTTTTATCAATACCTCAACATAAAATCGGTAACCACATGATTTCAATTAAGTTTTTCCTAATTGTTGCAATAAACTCAAAAGAAATAACATTGAATTGAAACGATATATCACAAACCTATATTTCCCATTGAAAAAATTTGACGAAGTTTTTCCCAATGGATTCAATCGCCAGCGATTCAAATCCAATGTGAATCACTACTCTCTCACAGGCACCGCTCTTAGAGCGCCTTAAGGTTTATCCTTTAGTGCTTGTGTTTATTCCTTATAAAAAATTGTGTTTCACGATGCTAATTTCCAGGAAAAAACGTATCTACGAATAAATCAACTTCTGCTCAGCGACCTCCTCCCCAAAACAAATCACATGTCCAATCCAGAAAAATTTTTAAAATTACAACGATAAGTAATATCATATAGAAAATCTAATACTTTTTTAGGTTTGTATTTCATGAAACCAAACAAAAAATTTAACTTTGTCAAATATCAGAATTGAGCACCAACCTGTACGAAAGTCACTCACTCATCACTCATTCATCTCTTTTTCTCCGTACAGGTAAGTCCAAGCAAGTAAAAATTTGGTAGATAGATGCTTCTTAGGTCTTAGATGAGCATAAAACATGATTTTCGAATATTCCAATTGGGGCGCCAGCCGCGGGGAAAAGGGAGCGTTCATAAAATAAAGTTACCTTTTCATCACTGTTTCTTCGTACCGCTATATTTTCGGAGGCTGAAATTTTGTATGTAGGTTCGTTTTATGTTTTAGATGTGCAATAAGAAATAATTTTTGATTATACTAACTGGGGCGCCCCCACTGGGGATAAAAGAGGCGCGTTTACATATGAAAATTAACTTTTCATCACGGTTTCTCCGTACCGCTATATTTTAAGAGACTGAAATTTTGTATGTAGGTTCGCTCTATGTGGTAGATGTGCAATAAGAAAGGATTTTTAAATATTCCAATATCCCTCACTTACGTTCTGAAGAATGTCTGGTGTTGATAGCTTACAGAACTTGTAAATTATCTATACAGGATTTGGCTTAGTCACGTTGACTTTTGATTTTATTCATTTCCATAAAAAAGTCCAAACCTCTTCTTCCAATCGACCCGAAAAGATATTATGAAGAAACCATCTTGGTAAAAAACTGCTCCCTTCAATAAATGATTTAACTGGACAGTTTTGCTAATGCTAAGTATAACTTGACTTCTAAAAAAATGGTTTCTTAATATGATTACCCAAAATTCCTGAAAAATATTTAGTTTTGGGGATATTAGGTGTGAATTCAGTGTGCCAGATTGGGTTTCGATAACTAAAGTTGACGTGCTTCACGATTTTTTCATTTAACACTTTCAATATCAAATAACTTTAGGGTGGCTTCTTTTAACTGAAATGCACCGTATACACAGTTTTATAGGAACTTGGGGTAAACTTATCTTTGTGGAAGTGAGAACTCATAATTTTATTCATTCATCGAGAGCTGGTAAACGAAAAACAGATTTTGAATCAAATTTACCAATTTTGAGATCAATACCCATTTCTTTGATAGTTTCGGAGTTTTGATGGATACATTCTCTGATTCATTATTATCACACTGGCCTACTAAACAATACTTTTTACTTTACGAGTCATCATGAAAATTTGTCTTTTGTACTTTTTAAAAAGAATATTAACTTTTCAAAAAGAATATTATAACAGATTGATCTACCAACAAATATTAGAATATTTTTTGCTATTTTTGTTGCTTATTATTCTTCCTCAACTGAACAAAGTGAGAATTTGTTGAAGATAACTAATTTAGTGATCCAATAATTTTTCTGAAAAAAAAGTTGGTTAGGTAACAGGATCAATTTCTTCTTAGCAAAAAACAATTGTTTTCTTGTCGACGTTTCGAATTCAATCAAATTCTTCCTCAGGGCTCTGTAACAATGCATTTTCATAAACATACCTCCCACAAAACTTATACGATTAGTATCGTTCCAATTTTATAAGAAATAATGAGTTGGTAATTAAATTACTCACCGAAAAGTAGTTTTTCCGTGTTGATATTCCTATTTTTAAAACCACCAGACATATTAAATACATTTAAAAGAAAATAAAAAACATTGCAACAATTTCGAGACAAGACCAACATATGTTTTTTATTTTCTTCAACAAGGAAAAACTACTTTCCGAGCTCTGAGGAAGAATTTAATTGAATTCGAACCTTCGGCTAGAAAACAATTGTTTTTTTCTAAGAAGAAATTTATCCTTCACCCAACGAACTTTTTTTTTTCAGTTGATGACATAGTAAGAAGGTCGCCTATTGATATTCAACAAAAAAATTAAAGAATGTCTTGGCTAATAGCTTTCTTCATGATTTTCAATATTAATTATAGTAAACGAACAAGTCTCCATTCATTTGGGAGCTTTTTCTTGTCCTTTCTGGATAAAGGCTGAACCCAGCCGTTATAAAACTAATGTCAACTGGTTATTCCAGATAGAATCCAGCATTCGTTAAATATATTAACTATGTGATCACATTGTATTAAATCTATCTGCTCGTTCGGTTACGGATTTTCAAAACCGAATACACCTAGTGGTAATATGGGATTATGTTTTTCTCTGGAAAACAATTGTGGAATGAGATGTGCAAAATATTCACCAAGAAAATTCACTTTTATCGCTGATGTGGCTATTGAACCACTTACT
This sequence comes from Leptinotarsa lineolata, assembly GCA_015342045.1. Lineage (NCBI taxonomy): Eukaryota > Metazoa > Arthropoda > Insecta > Coleoptera > Chrysomelidae > Leptinotarsa > Leptinotarsa lineolata. The sequence goes on along the minus strand of WOGR01001569.1, from coordinate 14,074 downwards.
TAAGTTAATAAAGGAATTGTGCAGTTCATCACTAATTTTCTTGTTGTACACTCCTGTATTAGCGCTTGTTGCGAACATTATCAAACTTGATATTATTTTCGGCACTGCAATTTATGCACCACTATCGAAAGGAGATATTTGTAGAAGCGACAGCTTGCTCGCAACTTTTGTTGAACATTGCTTGCCGTTAGAAAGTCGCCTCATTGCAGAACGAATATATAACCTCCGTTACCTCAGAAGTTCATATTAAAATAAAATTTTGTCCTACTGACTATCATTCTGAGATTTGTAAACAAAAACTTCGACAGAAAACATGTTTTCCACATAAAAATGACTCCTCGTGGTTTTTTCTTAAAAAATTCAACATATTTTTTTAGGTATATGCGTTTATGGCAGGTATAAGTAACAATTTTATTTTTTTTATATTGCTCTGGAAGTTATCCACCCATAAATTATTGAAGAAGTAAAAAGCCAAAAAGATTATGAGTTAAGTCCAGTTTCTCATAAACTATTCGAACCAAACAAAACTTCTGTATTTATTCCGCAAATTTTGGGAACTTATTTTAATTTTCGATTGTTTTAAAATGAATCTTGGGGAAGATGAAAATAGACCAAAAGTATTTCACAAACTAACTTTGAAACTATGAACTGTTTCGAGATTCAATGAATGGAAATTGAATCTAATCCAGAATCTAACTACTATCCGAACCAAACAATAGCTCTTAATTTTTTTGAGTAAATATTCGGTACGGATGGTATTGTCTCATTGCATGAAAACATGAAAGAATGTTGTGAAAATTAAAAATATATTGTGAGAAAATAAATTATGAAAACTTTTAAAACCATAAACCATCTGCTATTTTAATTAAATGAAGTGGAAAATGATATTTTCAACTATTATACTGTTGAAGTAGATGTATACAAATTTTTCTTTTTGCACTACTTTATCTTCTGGTACCTTCATTATTTTTGTTGCGTAGAAGCCACTCAAAACTCTTATATCAAAATTCTTTCAGGATTTATCATACAAAGACAAGCATTGGCACGAGGCTTGCTTCCTATGCACCACTTGTGGAGAATCCTTGGTAGACAAGCAGTTTGGATCCAAAGGTGATAGGATCTATTGCGGAAGTTGTTATGATCAACAATTTGCCTCCAGATGCGATGGATGCCATGAAATTTTCCGAGCTGGTAAGTGAAAGTTTAACTGTAATATTCAACTTTGCTGATGACATCTGTTTCCTTCTACTTGGGAGCCGCTCAACTTGTCCATTTCTCCCAAGTCTCCGGAAAACACTGCAGTCTCATGGGCTTATTACGTTTTTCTCCTATATTTTTCATGACAATTCCAACAATCTTGTGCCATATACTTGTTTGAACAGATCTCTTGCTGGATGTATGTCATATTCTTCTAGACATTCGGGTTATCCGTAAATTGTGTGCCTTTGTGATCCAGTGCTTCACATCCGCATAAAATATGACGAGGTGCCTCTGACCCTTTATTGCTTGCCTGCATTTATGGTCTCCGTTATACAGCTTTATTTTGTTCAGTATCCTCTCAGTTCTCTTGTCGGACGGTATTTTAATAAACGTCTTCTCATGTGTTTTCCCGGGCATGTTTTCCCAGTACCCTCTATGTTTCTTATAGACCCAATTTCCAACCTGATACCAAAAACTTTGGTACTCCCAACAGCTGGTTCAGGGCCTGTATATGGTGTTGATGATCCATAGTCAAAATCGCAGTAAAAATCTAAAATTCCAAACATTGACTACCGTACAATAATGAAGATTATGAATTTCATTAATTCGGACTTCCATTGTCTAATATGATTCGAAATCTGTGAAAGAACAAATAAAATTAAAATAAATAGCTAAAATATCATTCATATTAAGCAATGAAACGTGAAATGAAAATTCAATAAAACTAATAGAATAATCAAAATAAATAATGAAAATCACCACAGAGTAAAAAGAAATAAAAAATAATAAAAATGAAAATGAGAAAAATAAAAAAGAAATTAAAACATCAAAAAAAGATTTCAAACCAAGTTACTTCACGACGTTTCGATTGTTAGTATCCACAATCGTCTTCGGGTGATGACTGGACTATTCCTTCGAAAGATATATATATATAGAAGAATATTTATAGGTTTTTTTTCATTTTTATTCTTTTTCGCCATGAAACATTGTCAACCACTTTCAAACAAAGATTATGTTCAAATCTGTTATCTCCACTATCATCTTCCAATACAAGAGAAGTTAGCGACTGTGAAATGAAAACGAAAGATTAGATTTGTGGTATGCAGACACATATGAAAAAACACCGAATTTAAAAAAGTGACCCGACCGAATTTCGAACCTGGCTCCCTTTTTCTCTGAATAGGCATATTTACCTATCAGAGTAACTGACAGAGTGACTGAGTTACTGACAGAGTGACTGTCGGATCACAACTTCAATTCAATCTTTCGCGGTGTTGATGCGAAGAGAATGAAATTTGTTTATTGTGATTATCTTAACATCTGAACTTCTTGCATCCGGAGAATAATTTGTTATTTTAGTTTGAAATTGACCATATTTAGAAGAATCATCAGAATTTTACAATATAGAATTCAATGCATGAAATAAATCGTAACGAAAAATAAGAGGTTGGCGGTGGGCAGACATATATGAAGAAAAAGTGAATTGAAAAATGTGGCACGACCGAAAGATTTGAATCGCGAACAGGTTATTCTGGTTCGAATCCCGGTTGAGTCACATTATTTTAATTCAATATTTCTTCATATATGTCTGTTTAACGCAAATCTAATCTTTCGTATTTTCTTCCGAGTACAGCTATAAAACGACATAAGTTTACGCCTGCTGCTGGATTATTAGTCGTCTGGAATCCTTTGAAGCCCATTGAGAACTACTCAGTTGTAAAAATGTAATTGTAATTGGTTGATATTTGATGAAAATTCAAGATGACCGTATTAAACGAAACTTTCAAAAAGGTTGCAAAACCACAACACGGGTTTTCACCATACAATAACATTTTCGGCACGTTTAATACTCCTCAATGTGAAGAAAATATTGTATTGTAAAAAACATCCTATTCTATCCTATAAAAAATAATCACACAACGCCGTTTGTTTTTTCTTGGGGGATTTGATGAGCAACTATACCATTATTTCCAAAACACCTTTTTCAGAAATTAATATCTCTGGCGCAGACAACTTTTCAGCAGACTTCACATTTGATCGAACTTGGCGTGCTTTTTTGGTGTTGGCTATCCTGGGCTCTTCCATTGGAACGATTGGACTTTGGTTTTGATGTCATAACCATATATTCATGATTTGTCACCAGCTATGAGCTCTTTTAAGCAACTCTGTATCGCCGTTGACGTCATTCAACAATTCCTGAGTGTTGCTCATGCAACGGTTTTGGTCAAAATTCAGCAATTTTGTAACGAACTTCTCTGCCACTCGCTTCATGCATAAAATTTCCGAAAATATTGCATGGCATGAGCGAACCGATATGCCGACATCCTCAGCAACTTCTTTGATAATGATTTGAGGATTCTCCATGACAATTTTCTTCACTTTCTCAACATTTTCATAGGTTGTTGATGAGCTGGGGCGTCCAGGACGAGCGTCGTCATTTTCATCTCCTCAACTTCTGTGAATAGCTTGAGTACAATAACCGTATGCCACTATCAACGTCTCAAGTGTTTATGAGCACTCAGTTCCATTAGATGCAAATTCTTTTATTCTTTTTTTTCTCTATAGCAGAAAATCGCCGAACAGGCAAAAAACTTCTAATTTTTATGCCTCTAAACAGCTGAAACTGTGAGCGTTTGTTCGAAACGAGTGTACCAACATAAAAAAATAAAAAATCGCTAATCGAGTGTACGTAGCCCGAGAATTTTGAACATTCACCTTATTTTTTGAACTGACCTCGTATGTGCAGAGAAAAAATACCCGCAAGTCCCGAACCTTCCTTGTATTTTGAGACTATCTAACTCAGATGTTCCCAAACTTTTTTTTCACATAGAACACTTTCAAAATTTTGCTGGTTCCTGTGGACACCCTGTAGAGCTATATTATTTCTACCATATTTCCTCGACAAAAAATGTGAAGATTAGATCTAACTATGCAAGTTTGCGTTGTGGCTGCGTTCCAACTACGAATCAACAGTTTTTAAATAAAAAGTTGGAATTGATTGTTCAATTATTTAATTGATTGTGCTATGAGTGGATGTCAAAAAAGTGATTCCATCCAACTTTCCTATTTTGACATCTACTCACAGCACAAGAAACCAAACAATTCTCACTTATTTTATATAGAAAAGACTCCATTCAGTGCGGTAAAAATAAAACGAAAAATAGTTTGTGTTCTTTATTCAAAAATGTCAATACTACACTATTACTCATTCGTAATGTAATTAAAATTAAGCATTAATAACGTAACTTCTACACTACAATCACAATCACGAAATAGTCATAATGTTAATGAGAGAGATGTACTTATTGATGAATTGACAGAAAATTATCAATATTTGGCCTCAGTTTTGTTAGGATTAACTGCAAATCTCCCTGTTCTGTGAAAAACGATCTGTCCTTTTTTGTTTTTCCAAAGGTTTGTAACGACATTAAAACGACACGTTGTACTGAACATGTAATTTGCAAGTTTTTATATGTAAGAGTCGCTGAGCTTCTTAAAATATCTGCCTACATTGAAGGTGAATTCAAGCCAATATTTTAGTTCTTCACTATCGAATACAGATATGTTTTCGTGGATCCCCTCTTACGAATTGTGAACCCCTATTTTTTTATCACGTCAACGTAGACTCTCGTCAAGTCTGTCGTGGACCCCTAGGGGTCCATCTGGATCACTGATCTAACTTCTTCGTTATGTTTTAGTCTTCAATCAGACGTATAATGGTTTTTTTAAAGAATCTAGTAGATACCCTCAGGGAGAGCTAGGAGTTGTTTGTGAGAAGAAACGTTCATGCTCGTACACATTTATTCAAATTCTTCTATTTTTTCTTTCTGATTTTTATATCTTGAAATCAAAAATTATCTTAAATAAGAAAGATAATTTTTAGTATGTGTTGTTCTTGATTTCATTGTCACGTTTTATTATGTGTAGATCGTGTTATTTTAATCCACCTTTTGGAAATATTGGCATAGTATTGTTGCACCGCCTCATGTATTCCAGAAATATAGTTGTATTGTATCACAGTTGACTTCAGTAACTAGCCTTGATGAGACAATTAGCAACACCGCACAGTCAATCGGGGATCACACCACAGAATAGTTCTGTGATCACACATTGTCGAATGAAGAAATAGCAAATGGTGTGTACTTTTCAGTTCGAAGAAAACAATATCCTGGCTAATGGGTCGTGGTCGAATGCAGCCTGAAGTATCGAACGTTTCATCTGCTACTGTGGCAGACATCATCAGTGGTATTGCGTTTACTGCGTGGACGCAAGTTCTATCTCAAAGTCTCAACAACGAACGTTCGTTGATGCGATTTCGATATATAATTACATTTTAATACGTGCAATGTGTAAAATAACATTGCATTCGGTCATAAAAATAAATCTATGGAAAATAAGTGTACAAAATTACAAAACCGGTAGGCAATTTTGACTACCTACTTTTTCGTTTTATCACTATCGAAAAATCCATAATAATCACCCATACTTTACATTTACCTTGATAAGGTAATTTTTGTAGATAATTTTTATTTTAAATGGCTCACCTTTAATCGTTGTTAGAGATTCTTAGAGAAACGAGATCAGAAAATTGGCATAAATTTGCGAGAATGCTCGTTCAGATGAAAATAATTGCCTTCTCTGGTCCTCTTTTACGGATTTTGACATTTTGGTAATTCAAAATCTCAACAGTAGACATGCCCATGGTTTTAGAACTCCAAGCACTGTAAGGGCTCTTTTTTATTATTGAGATTGGCATCAAGTGAAAAGTAACACACTTTCTAATCTACTTGTTATGATGATATTTTCACTAGAAATATATCTCTTAGTCACTTTGTTACTGCATTTTTCATTCGAAATTAATATAAAAAATAAGGGCGCTCTTCAGTTGATTAACGAAAAAAGTATTGTCTATTTCAAATTAGTTATTGATTTTATTATTATTCAGTCTTTTTCGGTTCATAATAATCATTTGTAGAAGAGCTTTCACTAAATGTAAACCTTTTCAACAACATTTTTAACTGTAATTCCCTAGTATATTTTTACCAGTTCATAGCAACTGATATTTTATATAGCAAAATATAATAGGTACATAGGATTTTATTACAAAGAGTATCTGTCTCCAAAAGGGCCAAAACAACTAATAAAATTTCCAAATTGTTACTTTCTCGCTGCTTCGAGTCTTCTCAAGGTGAATCATCATGGACTATCTTTTTCATCGATCTACGTCACATAATCAAATATAGAACATTGAAGTGTGTTGGCGTACATTGCGAAATATATAGGCAGTTCAAATTAAAGAAATGAAGTGGTTTTCAATAGTACGTATAATATTCGATATTATATTCGAGGGCCACAAAGTATAACCAAACTCAATCGTCAAAGAACCCTTCAGAAAAATATGCATTTTGTACGATCAGCTCAACAATGACAAACATTTGTTTTTGTTTCACCAACTTTTAAATCATCACTCTGCTACCCAATTACTCCTACTTCATTTCCACCTACATAGATCTTATAAACTAAGCCAGTTTAAAATTCGAAAAAATTAATCATAAATGGAGGTGATGTCATTGAGACCTGTGCTGTTGATTGCATTATTCAAATTACTTTCTAAACGACCATTAATGCAATTTTTCCAATCTCTTTCCTTTGTTTATATATCACGTTGAGCAATGAGAATTTGATACTATCTCTACTTGTAGCGAGTCTGAAAAAGTGTTCTTTATTGGTTTTTATTACTTGTAGCTTTCTTATCTGACCCGTATGTCTTTAAGAGCAACAGTGATGACTAAAGCGCTAGTAATTGAAACTCAATGAACCATGTTGTTATAATTAACGGAATGGTAATGTTAGAAGTTTTTTTTTGGAACACTATCAATGAAAGATTAACTCATCTCATATGCATTGAACTTTGAGACTTTTTCAGTAAACTCATCACAAAAGAACGAAAAGAAAAAATGTGTAGTAGGAGAATAAGTGTAAATGCAATTTGTTCTTCTAGCTTCAAAAATGAAGAAATGTTAAAAGGTAATGAGTAAAATGTATTTTTCAGTACCTGTTCATGGTGAGTCATAAAATATAAAAACACTGAATGATTCAATACGGTGGAAAGATACAATTTTAAAAACAAGTTTATAATTTTCTGACGAAAAATCAGAAATATTGTATAGGTATGAAAGCATGGTAAACAATTAACAAGAAAAGAAAAAGGAAACGCAGATTCCGAAAAATTTTGAACCATCCTCATTCCATGTTTTGAAACAGGCATCAGGTTTATTAACGGATTCATTAACAACCAAAAATACTCTAAAATTATCAATTGCTGAACGTTCCAATATTAATAACAGTAGTCTTTCAAAGCCTTTAATAATATATACAAAAACTCATTTTGAAATTTCATGTTTTCATTAAAAGTTATTCAATAAAAAATCTGAGCTTCAATTATGTCATTCAGTCAATATGACGATTGACCTCGAAAACCTAATCGATATCCTCGATATTTCGACTCAATTCACGGTTCAATAATTTTAACACTTTTTTGTGAAAAGAAACAGAATATTCACTTACCACTCAAACTATTATTTTCGGTGAAAATAAGTTACATAGTCATGCTAATAAATAAAACGAAACATTTCAGATTAGTCTATGTAGCGTTTCAATGATTTACTCAAATTTCATATACAACTTTTTAGGAGGTTACGTCACCTCTCGGATTGGTTTACTCTGATAATGGAGAAAATGAACAAATCATCTTGGAAGTCAATCAATTCACATGTCAGGAAATATCCAGCTATGTTAGATTCAGTGAAATCTCTTGTTATTGAAATTAATGACCAATTATTGTTGAGGAAACGAAAATTTTTGATTTTAAAAGATATTGAAATGCCATTTTAGGAGGACAATAATGTTTTTTCTTCGCTACAGATCAAGTCTGTGACATTCCTCAGTCTGGAGAGCCTGAAAAAAAGTTAATATAAAAAATATATAAATGTCAAAATTCATAATTTTTCTGACTGAGATATGTATCACCATTATATTCATAATCAAAAACTGGAATTGGCCTTCTTAAAAAGGGATACAGTGTAATATATTGTTTTTTTTGCTATGAATAATTTTATATCACACAGTTTGTTCTAAAAAAAATAGTCCGCTCTAAAAATTGTTGTGAATGTTTTCTCGTACCCCTACCCTCCACGTGACTTTGGTTTTGTTTTGCGTTTCCTGATATATCTTTCAATAAAAAATAAGTAAGAATGAAATTAATTCACCGTATATTGGACAAAAATTGCAAAAGTTGTAGTGGTGGGAATTTAGTTTTCCTCGCCATAACAAAAATACTGTCTCCCGACGCGCATTTCACTCTGGCATGAGTCATCAGGAGGTTCCAAAGAAGGTTCCAAATTGTACTCATCTTGATAATAATGGGTGGGTACAGCGAAACTGAATTCGAGCGGGAAGTACAAGTTAGGAAAAATAATGTTAAGGTAACTTCAGACAGGCCTTTGAACCTGAAAGATTCTTTGCCCTATTTTGGAAATGTTGCGGACCGAATTGAGAGAATTCTAGAGAAACACAACGTGAAATCATTCTGACCAACGAAAACCGTCAGAGAGAGTCTAAGATCAGGTGAGGTCCCCTGAGGTCAATATCGGAGGTATACCTGATCCCTTGCAGCTGTGGGTCGGTCTACACTGAAACCATGAAAAGAAGTATAAGAGAAATTGTCGGCCACGCCTACAACCGATGGGATAAAACCGGAGACCCAAACCAAATAGTTTCATCGCATTTGTTAATGTTTACCATGAGCAACAAACCCAGAAAATAGCCTTGATACAGTGAGTGGCCGTATAAAAGTAAACGAATGTTTTGACTCACATTTTTGAAACATAAACTCTGTCCTTCCAACAAACAAAGCAACCCAAACAACGATAGATGCGTGATCAAAACATGGTCACCACGCACATTTGCATCTATTGGGTGGAATAAACAAACCTTCTTACGCTAGCCAATCAGATTTAACTGCAATCGGCTGGCGGAATTCATTGTTTCAGGTATATCGCTTCAGTGTCGGAATGGTCAGTTACGTTTCAACGCATGTGGTGTGTACATAAACGGTATTTTAGAGTTTAAAATTTTTCAAATGTCAAATTCTAATATGTCTGAAGAAACTGTGAAGACGACAACATTTAATGAAAATAAGAGCCTACAGAAGAGAGAAAAGAATAATCTATTATCTGGATGAAACGTGGGTAAACGCAAGCCACACTAAATCCAGATAGGTTGATGAATCAATAACTTCTTCAAGACAGGCCTTTTTGAATTTCTCTCTCAGCTGGCTTGGAGAACTCTTCAGATTGGAATCACCTACCTTATTATACTCCTAAAAAACCGCGAATGTTTGTGAACAAGATACGCTTTTTCTGTTTCAACTGAAACAAAATAAATCCCTTTTCTGGAAAAGAAAAAAGGTTGATAGTATGTCACATAGGAATTGAAACCGGTTTTGTCCTCAACGCCTTGTAGGCTTTCGAGTTGAAGAAAATGAGACGAATATCATGAGAAAATGAATGGAACATCTTTTGAGAATTGGTTTAGGAACATAATTACGAAACTAATGTAATTTTTTAGAGAACGTTCCATACCATTCCATAAAAGCTAAAAAAATTTCTGCAGCCATAAAAAAGCTGTAATTCAAAGCTGGATGCGTTTGAAAAGTATACCATTCGAGGATAACATGGTAAAAGTAGAACTTTTGAGGAAAATGAATGAACATAAATACATTGTTGAAATTGCTAAAGCACGTAATAGAATAGTATTACGTCTTTCCCCTTATCACTGCGAGCTCAACTCATTAGAACTTATTTGGGGTGACATAAAAAACTATGTTGCAAAAAATACTACTTTTAAGTTTTGTGATCTTGAAAATATTTTCAGTGAAGCTGTTTCGTCTATTACCGCTGAAAAATGGAATAATTGTGTAGGGCATGTGAAAGATAAAGTAGAAATGAAAATGTTAAGAATAGACCATTTGATGGATGATTCAATTCACAGAAATCCATTGATAATTAATCTTAATGATGATTTTTTTTGTAGCATTTCTCCAGCATCTGAGTAATCGGTCTAAAATGACAAAAAAAGTATTATTATATTATTTTTTTAAATTTATACGCTAAAAAGTCATTTTGAAATCAAAAACTTTTTACCCGTTTGTCCTGCTGAAATAAAATTACTACCATTTTTGTAATTCACTTAATGTTGAATACACAAAATAGTTTTTGTTTTCTTCATTAGTTAAACTTTGAATAATTTTCCTATACCCGCATATTATTAAAAAAAATAAATAACATTTCAGTGGTTCCTTAGTGATATTCTGTACAAGCAGCCTTGTCTGGGAAATCACGTGCACTATGCATGATAATGTCTTGGAGCACTCCATTACTTGGATGGACTGAGTATAGATACCTTTCCCACAGCTGAAAGAGAAAGAGAGAAAGAGCATTTGCTTACGTTTATGCATTTCACCAAATGCTGTATACACTGCCGGAAAGGACTGAGTTGCTAAATTTTTCATTTATGATTACCCGGACAATATGATGTATCACCCTGATTATTTGAGTTCAATAGGCTGTATTTTCAGATGAAATATATAATTATCTACTCATCACTTTTAAAGTGTTAACCATTCTGTGCTGCACTTGTATACATGCATCATATTTTAAATGAATAAGTTCTAATGATTGCGTCGTACTAAGAAAACAAATATTTCGAATAGAGATTTGAAATATTCAACGTTCCGCCAAAGTAGGATCTAGTAAATGCCTGCTGGAAAACAGCTACTTCACTAGCTAATACTAAGACGGGCATTGGATTATATAAGACAGATATTTGTACGAATTTTCTCACAAAGGAAATTCTTGTAGAAACTTCTCGTTCGTCCAGCAGCGGGACCTCCATGAAATCAATCGAGAGATCACCTATAAATCTGTTTCGCAATATTACCCTTCGTCAATATAGAACATATCTGATATTTCTGATTATTCTGATATTACACATCTATTATCTGACATACTTATATAACTTTTGCCTTCTGACCTGAAAGATCACTCACCATACAAACTAATCGGCTTCGTCAAGAAGCTGGGATTATTTGGTCGAGTTTGAATAGGTGTGAGCCACAATAAATCCTTGCGGGTTGCGGTGGAAGGTCGCATATAAACCCACTCACTTTTGACCTTACCCAACCTGAAATGTAAAATTTAAAATGATTTTTCTGCGAAACTTTGATGTAAAATTGGAGAAAATGCTGAATATTTTATTCGCCAACATATACAACAGGCATGACAGGTTTTTAAATACTGTTCTTTGATGTTGGGAAATATATTATTATTACAATATATATCATATTTCCGCAGAAAATAAAAGTTCAGTATAAAATCGATACACTTCAATTCATCAGTTCAAAATTTTCACCAGAGTACATCAAAGTGTAACGGCATCGCTCGTGACGTCACCTTCGAGTAGACTACATATATACGCTAGAAGCTGGTGATAACTCTCACTAAATATGAATTCAAAAGTGATCGGCGGTGTGCAGTCCCACAGTGTACTAATACATCAATGAAAACTCCGAACAAGTTATTGTGTTTGCCCTGTACAAAAAAAATAACACGAAATAGGTGGCCCAAACTTGCAAGTTGAAATTCAACGTGAATATTGGACATGTCTTTTTCACAATGGTGTATTTTTTAAATAATTTCAAAACAAGTCTAATTTTTTTTAGTCTTCTCCCGTTTTCACTACCTAAGTACTGTTGTTTATCAAGTGTTTAAACTTCGTATATCCTTCAGATTTTATAGTTTATTAAGAAAAACATCATTTTTCTTGCTAGTTTTCTATATAGAACCTCACTATAAACTTTCTGAAGAAAAGTCAATAAAGTTTCGAAAGCTTGAACAGAAAAAAGAGTTATGAAGGAGTTATGACATTTCTTGTCACTGATGGCATACCTGTTCCACTCCTATGCTGTTTCTTTAATTTAGCTAGTCGAGCTTAACCTCCACATTCTATACATATTATCTGTGTTCGGATAGCTTTCCACGGTCAGCAATTTGGTGTTCTGTAGTTTGGGTTAAACCGCTTCTGTAGTTTTCATCTATTTGAGGTTTCGGGTTCTGCTTTGAGGACATTGAACCAATTGAAACTGAAGTTACGTGACCCAACTACGGGGTCGTTACCTACATTGGCTTCGTTCTTGCTTTGTTCACTTCCAAGAGAACAGTGTTCTCTTGAAATATTTATGCAAGATATCTCGCAGATGTTTCTCGTTCTTCCAGCAGCATGATCATGCTCAAATCATTCGAGTAGATAATAGATCACCTTCAGATCTGTTTCCAGAAATTCTCAATAGTTTCAATTTACTTCAGTCACAATTTTGACTTGCTACCATTGTATGTAAAGTGGTGAATATCTATCTATCAATACAAACTGAATCGTCTGTGGACCTTTTGAAAAATTTTCATTTTGGCACCTTTCTAATTGCCATCCAGTGCCTGGTGCATGTGAACATTGATCAGCCAAAGATGTAAACTCCGATTGAGATGTGCCGCAAGTCATGATCGTCGGATTTGTTTGAATTCAGTTGCATCCCCCGGACGCGCACTAATTATGTTGGAAGGGATTACGCCTTTCACCGCTGGCTCCGATTGTTTGGCATAGTTCCAGTGAATGTCACGTGTTATTGTTTGATTTATAACTGGAAAAGTTCTATTTGTCGCCAGAATGCAACGCAAATATTGAAGTTGAGGTGAATGTATTTCATTGATACTAATTTGGAGGATCGATATAGCGGGTGGGACGTAAATAACGATCAATTAACCTGGAACACGTGACTATGGTTCCAACATACAGTGAATTGAAAATCTGAAAATTATTATATTTGGACTTACGTTCGTCTAGTTCCGAGGTACAAAACTGTTAAATACTAAGGAGGTATTGGGTTGTTTTAAAATTTCTTTTCGTTTTTACGTCTCTATTTTGAACTGTAGTGTATCAGTGAATACTTATTCTTCTGCAATAAGCAGCGGATTTACCCAAATTATAAATGAGCCAACCAGGATTCCTGACCGTGATAGAGAATATGCTAGTCTTCTGGATCTATGTCTAACAACCAATCCAGAAATTTACACAGTCACCGTAACGTCTCCATTGGGATCCTTTGACCACAAACTCATTTTAGTGTTGAGTGAATTACCGAACAACCTAAGCTGCGCGAAGTTTGGCATTACAGATCTGCTGAGTGGGAGAACCTTCAAGACCATTTCTATATGGCTATATGTTTGTTTCAACTCTAAAGATCCATCAACTTGAGCTTCTGGAGTCGGGGAAGTTATTCTATCATCCATGAACGGCAAACCTTGGTTCAACAAAAATTGCGAGCAAGCTGTCGCCTACAGATTTGTCAATGCTCGTAACAACTGCAAACTTAGGATAAATAAAAGCAAAGAACTTCACAATCAGAGAATTAGGGATAAACTGCTTGCCAATCCCAAAGGGTCTAGATCCTTCTGGTCGGTAGCTGAAGCTGTTAATCAAAACTTCACAAAAATCCACAATTCCACCACTAACACAAGCGGATGGTTCAATTGCAACCACAGCCATAGAAAAAGCAAATCTACTAGCTGAACAATTTGCGTTCCACTCCACAGTCGATTTTCTGGGAAATGCACCACCTACTATTCCCACACTAGAATCCTTAATGCCAGAAATAACTTTTCGACAACATCTGGTCAGGCGAATTCTGAAACAGCTCAATATCAACAAGGCGTCTGGTCCTGATGAAGTGCCTGTCATCGTACTCAAAAAGTGCGCAAATGAA
>WOGR01001568.1:0-19544 GCA_015342045.1 Leptinotarsa lineolata | reverse complement strand
CGTAGATTTTGTAACAAATCCTCTAGACCTGCACAGGGTTGCTACTAACTACATCTCGCCATTCTATGTAATACATGTTATAGAAGTTAAATTAGACATTTGAATACTGTACTATATAAATATTATATATATATCGTAATACCGCTGTGAGAATCACATCACAAGCTTGCTTAGGTGACTCACAGTGGTTTATTACCTCTTTCTTCTTTTTTCCCCTTTTTGTAAAATTTTGTAAAATTTTCTCTGTAAATTACCTGAATAAATTACCTGAATTACCTGAAAAAAAAAATATCACGTTTTAGAAAACGCAACAGTCTACCGTTACATGAATAGTGATATTGACGCTATTTTATAATGAAATGATGTGAGCCATATTGGTCGACAGATCTGCATAAGAATTCTATACGTGTGAGGTATCTTAACAATGATATTTCCCAATCGAGTTTCCTCGCATTTTCACTGCCATCAATCATCTGTCTCGCGAAATGCAATTTGAAAATGATTCATTATCATCGAAAAAAGGGAGTATCGACTTCGGCTACAGTCTGTGAGAACAAGCCCATTTCTGGCCATTAAATCTGTCGAGTGTCGTCACGGTGAGCTGGTTCCATTTAGAGCGAAGCACTAAATCATAATAGCGTCGCGAGCCGTCCAACATCCCCTGTAAGCGCTTCACGGTCTATCGCCCCGATGTTTATTGCATATTGGACAAAATGCTAATTTCGGGGTCTTGACTTGTATCCTCTGATTGCTTTTTCTGTAAAGCCATTTTTCTTTTGTCCTACATGCCGTGCTACTTGTATTGTTCTCCTGCAGCAATTTGAAGCAATCTACTCAAATTTAGGTTGATGTTTGCTTAGGTTACTGACAACCACTAACCATATTATGACAATGTTACCTTTAAGTTCATAAATGTTATCACTTTTCATTCCATTGGGCTTCTGTATATATTTCTCTTTTGTTCTCCCTTGAAAAAATACTTCTGATTTAGATATATGGGTAAAAATGGAAACACTAGGAATACTCATTTATTGAGGTTACCGTCTGATCATGCTTGACACACTAATCCATCAGAAATGCCACAATCTATCTTCATGATAATTTGGTCCAATTTTCAACTACTTCTGAGCGATTGATTCGGAAAATCAGTTTCTTCTACGAATAATATGACTTACACAGTAAATATTTTGGAGTCCAAAACGAGCGTTCCTAGTAGCTGCCATCAGAGTTATTTTTCTTTCTGCACCATACAAGTAACTTTATAGACGTTGTTCACACAAGACAATAAAAATTTTCTCGGACAGTCAAGCGGCGTTGGAAGCTCTTGGCTCCTACGGAGCAACGTCTAAATTGGAAGCAAATTGCCAAAAACGACTTCCTCGATAGGAAGACTCAACAAATTGTCTCTGGTCTGGATTCCTGGCCACACTGGCCTGAAAGACAACGATGCTGCTGAGTTCCTTGCAAAGGAGGTTGCTGCAAGAAGCTTCATCGGATCAAAACCTGTCATTGGCATTGCTTTAGGCTTTGCCAAACAAACATTGAACACTTGGATGGCAAGAAGTTTCGAAGACTTCTGGCAAAATCTTCCAGGATTGGCTCACTCCAATGCGTTCATCCACTCTTCGAAGCTTGAAACCAACAAGTTGTTGG
The DNA here is from genome assembly GCA_015342045.1 of Leptinotarsa lineolata. NCBI lineage: Eukaryota > Metazoa > Arthropoda > Insecta > Coleoptera > Chrysomelidae > Leptinotarsa > Leptinotarsa lineolata. The sequence continues at coordinate 17,891 of WOGR01001568.1, read as the reverse complement.
ACTTCAGTAGGGATAAACTAAGATGTCTAACAGAATTCCTCACTGTCGTCTGAATCATCATATGTAGAGACTCGGACTGTCAGAAGAGAGTGTGTGTCGCCTCTGTTTGAAATATGATGAAACAGCAGAGCACATACTTTGTGCCTGCCCCGCCGTGGACCGAATCAGGTTTTCAGAGTTTGGTAGAACCACACTTTTTCCGTCTGACCTGAAAGATCACTCACCATACAAACTATTCGGCTTCGTCAAGAAGCTGATTTCATTTGGTCGAGTTTGAATAGGTGTGAGCCACAATAAACCCTTGTGGGTTGCGCTGGAGGGTCAAATAGATCCACTCACTTCTAACCTAACCTAACCTATAAGGACATTTTCAATGTTCAATGTGAAAGTTTAAAAATTTCCTTATATGACGAAACTGCAGTAACTTTAGTTACGAATGGAAGTGTAAAAAACAAAGGAAATTTTCATTTCTCATTTTTCATGAATATCCTTTCCTCACATTATCATATTGATGTACATAAAATTTAGGTAATGACATAAGCTTTTCTCAAGTTAAACAATTTCAATATCAAATAGTTCAATTCAAATTAGTTTAAGTTGTCACTTCTGTCGGGCGTTCCGAGACGCACACATTTCAATATTTTCCGAAGTTGGGGAAAGAGAAAGTTTGATTTCACTAAATATTTTTGTTAAAAATATCCCTACGTACTAATTGAAATATTTCGATTCTGTATTGTTTATTATTGAATCATTATACCAGAAAACAAATCAATACACCCGTTAACATTATTTATGTTCTAATCAGCAATGGAACGATAAAGATGGGGAGCGGTTTTTCAATTTCAGAATGAAGATACCCATCAGGGTCATGATATATTGTGGAATCGACGTTTTGTAGTTTGTAGGTCATATCCTGCCGGCCCTGGATACTTTATCCAGAGTATAATGGAAGGCCATCATACAATCGTTCTCACAGCATTGGGTTTCGCGATTTTGTATTTCATTAATCTGACAGGCTTTATCAGAATGAACCAGCAAAATGCCAAGGCCTCTATGGGAAATTATTTTTTCCAATAAAGACGGTTGTGTAGATGAACTATGATTGGAAATGATCCGTACGAAGCAGAACAATAACGGTAGAAATAGACACTCCGTAATGAATATGAATTACCTGGAACACTCCTATTGCAAACCTTCAGAAATATTTCTGAGAATTTCTCGTGGGAGAAAAGCTTCATGACGATAACGACACCACGGCCCTGTGTTTACACGGATAGTATCGTCATACTTCAACCAATTTTCATAAAAACAAAAAATTGTAATACATATTCGTAGTGCCGGTGTGAAAATATTGCCCAATGAAGTATCCATTTGTAAAAACTGCACCACACGTTTACACTACATTTTGTTCCGAATTCCTGCTACGAAATGTTATTGGACCAGTAATGTCTGTTGTTCACAGTATTATTGTAAATGAACTTCGCAAAGGTGATACCTATTTTTTGATCGTCCGTTTCTAACCACAAGTTCTTCTTTCAATATTCGAACTGAAACATGTGGATTGATTTCATTAATTTAATGTTCCTCACTTCTGGCTGGTGCAGAGCGTACTTTTTGTTTCACTTCATGAAATAGTTGTTAACGTTACAAGGTCGATATGTAGCAAATAACGAATTAGTTTGAATATTGTAACCCGAGGGGCAGCCGAGGATTATAACAACCGAATCCGTTATTTGCGTATCGGCCGTGTGTCATTCAAGACTTTTCGTAATCCTGCTGAAAAATTACATTTTGATTCCGAGGAAAAAACAAACCACGTAGTTACCTCGTAATTCTACAGAAAACTCCCAACATCGTGTTGACATGAAACAGCTTAACAATATTACAACAATATTATAAACAACGTCATGTTGATGGTATAAAAATTTTCAATAGAAGCATTTGTAAAATTACTTTTCAAATTTATAAATAGTTAGTATTATTATTAGTATTATAATTTTTACTGCACTATTGCTCAAAAACTAGCTTCATCCCTTGTTCCTACTTCAAATCCAATGGATTATTTAAATAATGTGAATATGCTCAATAACTTCCATTTTGAAGACATATTTATTAGAGCTGAAAGGAATCTTGCAAGAACAAAACAACAAAAATGCAATGGACATTGATGAAAACTCAGTGAAAATTTCAAATAACCTTCCCGATTCCGCTTTGAATACACTAGTAATGGCTATAAATAAATATTTTTCTCTTGTAAAATTCCCTTTGTGTCTAAAAACAGCTCTTGTATTTCCTCTATTCAAAGGCGGTACTGCAGAAGATCCAAATAACTTTAGACCTATCTCCATGCTCTCAACACGCTCAAAAATCATAGGAAAACTGGTGAAGAAAAGAATTTTAGTTTTCCTTTATAAATACAATATATTAATCAGATATCAATTTGGCTTCCAGAAGGCAAAAGGCACGAATGATGCAATATTTTTCTTTGCAGTCAACAACTTTTTCATTTAGTGTTTGTTTAGCAAAAGCGAGCGGTTAGATACTTGTTCCGTTTCTCCTTTTCCCTTCACTATCTACTAGTGATCACTGTATATGAAATCAAACATCCTCACTTATTTCCCATTTCTACTTTCGCTTGCTATTCTATAACGAATGAATATCTTGAATCATCCCCAACAAAGGGAACTGAGTTAGCATTATACAATCTCATAACGTTCATAGACGTGCATTTATTCCTTACTTCCGTGATTGGTATTCTCACAATATTTCACTACACTACGATACTCATGCAAGGTGGGAGTGCGTGAGCCATGTAGACCATTATTTTTGAGAGAAAAAATTCTTTACTTGTATTTTGATTCTGGGAACTGTTTGCCTGATTTACAAAAACATAATATGGTTGAAACATATAAACTGCATAACCCGGCAAGTAACAGAAAATAAAATACATTTTCCTGTTCCAAAAACAAGTCAGATAAAGTATTCTTTAATTTATGAAAATAAAATGCTGTTTAATCACATACCTTACGAAATTAAGAAAGAGAAAAGCTATAGAAAGTTCAAAAAACTTGTTAAAGATGCCCTTGCAGCAAAAGCGTACTACAATCTTGATGAATATTACAATGAAACTTCATTGTGATTTAATATATGTGTTTTAATTTTTTTTATTTTTTGTCTGTTTTTGTTTACATTGACATTAACACTTTAAATCATATTTTATAGCATGATACATCATATTTTATTGCCATGACATGTGAATTTATGTTCAAATTGTGTTGTTTTTTTTACATTTTTTGAAAGTGACTCTACGTCAAACTTGGTTGATATCTTAACGGCCACCGGCTGTTAAGATATTAAGAGTAATAACAAAACTTGAATGATCGGATGTGAAATTTCCGAAGGTGCCATTCCAAAATTCAAAGTAGAGGACAATATTTTGAAAGAAAATTAGCTGCAACTTTTCTCATAACGAAAGTATCACAGACATAGTTAATAAAAAGCAACAAGCAAACAAAGTTAAAATATTCTGGGATTGGTGCCATTTGAAAAAACAAATTTGGGTTTGGTATCCTGTATAATACAATGATTTTAGAAATGATATCAGAAGAGCAGTCTGACGTCTTTCAAAACTGCCTTTGATCAATTTTCATAGCTTTACAACTGAAGGAGATATCACTTGTTAACTAAATTCTGAAACACTCAGTATATTATGTGGATACGAGTATATATAAATGTAAGAAAATATTGAACAATGAATACCGTGAAGTTTTGAAGTTATCTATATAATTCATTTCATTTATGTTTGCTGGGTGTTAGTTTTTGTATTTTTCAATTTTCCACAGGAAGTATTATTGCCGTTATATTCTTTGGCCATCCTGATCATTCTGAAAGTAACGTTTCCGAATCCAAATTTACCAGAAATAGATGTTCCACGAGGAGAAGCTGAACTATTAGGGCATTTCGGAAAGTTGCAAAGCCACAATATTGCGGTAGTTCCAAATTCAACAGATGTGATGGTAATTATTTCTCTCAATGCAAATTTTCGTAATTCACTTGTTAACATTTCAGTTACATTAACAAAAGTTATTTTGACTATTTCAGGATTTTCTGGATAAAGTTGATATTCTTTGGGATTCAGTAAATTCGGATAATTTCCAAATAAATTGGGTTCTATTCGCAACGGAGAAGGATTTGATGTCTGCTTACTGGAAAAACTCAGAAGATATTCCCATTGCTGTTTTGTTCGATGAACCTGGACCAATAAATGGACCTCTTCAGTGGGTATTTGGTTTGGAATTCTGAATTAATCCCCAATACATGTTTGTGAATTAATTATGGATGCAATCCAAAAAATAAATTTTAATACACTTCTTTTTTTCACAATATCCAATTTTTTGGATTTCTATTGCTGAAAGTTCTGAATGATAAATTTTCATGGTACATATCTCCCACATTTTCTAGACCAGCAGACAAAGATAAGTTCTAACGGAAGCTTAATATATGGTCACGAAACCAACTTTCAATTTCTGAAAAATTTTTGTGAATATTTTTATGACACCTCAACACAAATTCTGATTGAGTTGAAGATCACCTTCATGTATGAAATACTGACTAGTTCACTCGTTAAGTAAGTCTGCGGTAGTGTTGTTGCGTGAGATTTAGACTCAGCCTACTAATTTCATCGAAAAAGAATGATTTTTCATTCTGTTTTATTCAGACAATGGAGAGGCAGATCAGAGTTGAATGAGTGATGCCACTGTGGGATGAGTAATATACAAGATATCAATTTAAAAACGTACCACCTTCTATATTTCGGCCCCTATAGAAAACCTTAAAAATTTGCAAAAACACATCAAACCTACGTTCAAAGGGGCCATTTTGTAGGCTAGCTTTCAACTGAGTTACATCAACCCCCTAACAGGGGCACACACAACCTCTAAAATCTTACTTTAAAGGTCGTTCAGTTAGTTTTACAAAAATACCAAGTACTTGTTCTTTTTTTCGAATACTTTTGGAGAAATCAAATGGAACGCTGAAGATATTTAACTATCAACTGTTGTGCAATAAAAAATAAAATTTTCTATCTGAAAATCTTTATACGCAACGGATATTTTCCTCTTCAAATTTTTCTAATTGCGAGATTGTGTTTCAACAATGAATTTCAGATGCCCCATTGGTTGAAATTCAGAAGCGATAAGTTGGGTGACCGTGGTGGCCATTCAATAGCTCTACTTCGACCAATCCATCTGCCAGGATATCTATCATTCAACCACTGTATGGTTGGAAGAAAGTAGTGCAGTTGGACAAAATCATGTTACCAGCCGTATAAGTTCTATTTACGTAACTAGCTGTAATCGAGGGGTCTATTATTTCTGCAAGCAGATTTAAGTCAAACCCAAAATTCACCTCTCTGAAATTTGTTGAACCTGCTTTCAGGTTATTCCTAAAGGCCGAAATATAGTGTGGTGCACGTTTTCAAATCGACACCTCATATAAAAATACGTGATCATGCACTACTTTTAACAATTTTTAAATCAATTGTCAAGCAACTTAGTGCATTCATTTTCCGATAAACTTTATGCTTGTTTAGTGCTACTGATTTTACAGACCATATGAGTATTTCGATGATTTTATAGATACGAAATTCGAACAAATCCTTCACTATATGGTACACCTTCAACAACCAGCTTATACAGCTCCCCATTAGCTTGTAGAGATACAAAAAGCCAGTGGTATAAATATGCAGGAGTTATACCAGCCATGGAAGGAGGTGACAGTTGTCCAGTAAATCAGTATTTTTATTCTGGGTTTTTGGCCCTACAGGCTCTGTTGGACTATACGCGAATAAGGGTAAGGCACAATTCATTTGCAGTCACAGTTTTCGGAATTTTACTCTGAGATACTCACTTGAGATTTCTATGAGACCGTTTCCGATTTTTTTCTGTAAATGATTTATTTCGGAGGAGGATAACACATGTGGTAAATCTATATAAGGAAGTAATAACAATTATGTTTATGATAGATTTGATGAAGAATAATATTTAATAATTTCTGAGTACTAATATGTATTGTTTACTTGTTATAGTTAGACACCAACTCAAATTTAAAAGTGCCTCAACTCTTATTGGAGATGTTTCCAAAACATGCCCACACCGGTAATTGGATGGTTTACATCCGAATTATTATACCCATATATATGGTGATGTCTCTATCTCAGTTCATCACGTATTTATTGATACTGATAGTAGGTGAAAAGGAAAATAAAATAAAAGAGGGTATGAAGATAATGGGGCTCAAAGATTCTGTCTTCTGGTGAGTAAATTTCGATCTACGACCATCAATTAATAATTTGAAGTATTTCAGGCTGTCCTGGTTTATTATTTACGGATTTTTTGTCTTATTTTTAACAATAGTATGCTGTGTTCTTCTCTTCACCCTTAAAGTATTCACCAACACCAGTATATTACTGATATTCATTTTGGTTTTGCTTTATTGCTTGACCATTATAATGTTTGGTTTCATGATAACTCCATTTTTTGATAAATCCAGGGTAAGTTGATACTGGAGCCTTGACGAATTCATATCTGAGATTTTTCCAGACAGCTGGAATATTGGGAAATTTTGCCGTTACAATTATGAGTTTTTTCTATTTCATCCAAGTATTCTTACACGACTCAAGTTCTGTCGGATTATGGTTTCTATCGTTGATAAGTCCATCTGGATTTGCTTTAGCAATGGACAATGTGAGTATTGAAAAATAAAATTTCATTATTTTCACATACATCTAATATATTTTAGGCTCTGGTTATGGATTTGTCGGGAGAAGGTGTCAATTTCAATAATGTTTGGTCTGGTTCTGGAATGCCTTTTGGCGGAAGTCTTATCATGATGTCATTTGATATAATATTATATGGATTCCTGGCATATTATCTAGATAGTATCATACCAAGTTAGTGAGCTGAAACATATTACAGTGGAGATAATATTGAGTTGACTGATTTGGCATTTATATTTTAGGTGAACATGGCGTTAAAAGATCGCCCTTATTTTGTTTCAAACCATCATTTTGGTGTCCCAAAAAACGTTTGCAAAAGGTAAGTTGTCCAAATAGTAGGCGACCAAATGCCGTTAGAAAAACAGTGATTCCCACTTTTTATTTTTCCGAAATTATGTTCAACTTGATAATCAAAGTAAGACAATATTGTTAAAAACGAGAATTTGCGAGACCATTTTTGTAAACATAGTACTTTTGATCATACTATTCCTTTGTGGAGTGATATTCCCTACTAACTTTCTTGACGTTGATTCCGCAAATTCAATATATCTTTTTCAAAGGAAATATTTACTAATATGCATTTTTCTTATATCAAATAACTGTTATGAGAGTATTGAATTGATTTTAAAATGTTTTGCTGGCATGTTTATCAGTAGAGCAATACTTAAACTACTTTTTTCTATTGAGAACAGTGTAGGTACAGTTTTGCATCTGATCTAATGATATGAAACTCAACTGGAAAAAAGCTCTTTGGTCAACACTTCTCTATCATCATACAAAAAATGTGGGAAACTTACAGAGGAAGAAAGTACATAAAAAATTGTAAGTCATCACGGGACGACTGGCAGATGTGAAACATCGATAATAAATATTTTATGAGTCCTGTGATGATTGCTGAGTACTGAAAAATTCATTGAAATATTGATTGATCAATTAATTCTCTGATGTTTCTGTTATTACTTAAATGTAAAAACTTCCGTGTGCTATCTAATCGCTATCAGCTGATTCTGAAATACAACTCTGTCAGTCTTTATGAAATTATTTCTAAATATATTTATTCAATGAGACACATGTTATGTATACTGGAGTGAACACAACTGTATTGTGGCGATAGAGATGTCGTAACGCCGAACCAGTATGAAGAGAATCGCACAGTCGGTGGGGCATGGCCTCCCGTCGCCACGATAGGTTTTACGTGCGACTATAGATGTTCCAAATCAACTTCTCACAAATATGTGTAGACCATGCATAGAAGATTGTTTCAGATCCTGGTCTACTTTTTATTTTTGGATGGGGACACTTATCTTCATCTGCTCATCAGCATCATTTTGGACAACTTTACAAGACGAAATACTTATTATTTCAGTTCAGTATCATATTATTCTCAGGATCCCATTGCAGACACTCTTATAAGTATAAATATAAGTATAAAAACAATATGAAAACTATAATGACTATACTAAAAGTACGTTTATATACTGAATGTTCGGAATCTGTTTTTCCGTTAATCAGCTGTCGCCTCCATACGAATGACAACTCTCAGAAGTTGAGAAACTTGTGCGAGTTAAGGACTAACGGGGTATTACCTTTCAACCTGTGATTTGGAATGATGAATATCCAAATTTCAATACATAAAAAAATTTGTTTCTTGTTTAAAGAAAAATTGAGCATGTATGCATACATTTTATTTCAGATGCCTCTGGCAGCAAATGGAGATGGTTCTGTACATTCTTTAAATAACACAGATTCAGCTTCAGATGTAGAACCTGTACCAAGAGAGATGCGTGGTAGAGAAGCAATAAAAATTGTTGATCTATACAAAAGTTTTTATGTAAGTTGCTCAAGTTCCTATTGCTGAATATTTTTCGTTTGCTATCTTTTTTCTTGTTCTGGAACAACCACCGTCTAAAAATGGTTATTATTTTGAATACCAGTACTTCATCATGTTTGAATTGTTTATAGTCTATGTGCAATTACTTGTCCATGAAGATTCGAAATTACTTACATATTAGTTACGTGCGATTTCTACTGTGAACTATTATCAGAAAAAAAACGAACTAGTACAGTGAAAAACCAGGATAAAAGTAGAAGAATTGAATGGAAGAGAATAATGGAATTGTTGAAGATAACGTTTTCACAAAGTTTTTTCCCGAATATAGTACTAAATGCTAATAATACACATCAAGGATTGCCGTTTTCAATATCTATACAATAATCTCTAAAACCAACACTTTTTATTTTGCTGCAGTATTAGAATGTGACGTTATGGATATGATAAGATTCCTGAATGAAAGAAACTCAGTAAAAATCATCTGCATTACCACAGAATAAATACAAATTATTGCTGAGAACATTGCCGAACTACTAGCTTTCGTCAAAAATATCTCTATGAGAAAGGATGATTATGAAAATTGTTATAAATACTTGGTTAGAAGCTGTTTGCCAGAATGACACCCCGCGCTTTTCACAACAGAATTATTTTCTTTATGAAAAGATTCATTCTGTTTTCAGACTGAGCCGCGCAAAGTTTGGCATTATAGATCTGCTAAGTGGAAGGATCGTCTAGACCATTCTCGAAGTTTCCATTGACTAGATGTTTGTTTCAGCTCTAAAGATCCATCAACGGAAGTTATTCTATCATCCATGAATGCATACATTCTTTTTTCAATGAAACGAACTTCTAAAGGCAAACCTTGGTTCAACAAAAATTGCGAGCAAGCTGTCGCCTTCAAAAATCTCGCCTACCGATAGTGGCGCAAATAGCTCAGTACTGAAAATCGACCTAGGTTTGTTAATGCTTGCAACAGCTACAAACTCAGGACAATTGAAAGTAAAAAACGTCACAGTCAGAGAATTACAGTTGAACTGCTTGCCAATTCTAACGGCTCTAGATCTTTCTGGTTGGTAGCTAAAGCTGTTGATCAAAACTTTTTCCACAGTCGATTTTCTGGGAAAGATACCACCCACTATTCACACACTAAAATCCACAATGCCACAATGGCTTGTCGAATCATTTTTGTGCATGGCTTTCCAGTTTAATGAAAGAACATTCCTTGAAGATGGCTATCGATGGATATCTCTCGAACAATTTTAGCATCAAAGCTGGTGTTCCCCAGGGATCCATATTGTCTCCAACCCTCTTTTTATTTTATATCAACGACTTATTGAAAAAAAACAAGAATCCAACAGTTGCTTTGGTGACAGTTGCTTTGGTGACGACAGCACACTTGACCCGTTGTTCCAGTTGGATTCCAGGACATCGGCCGCGGATGCACATCTTCACCGGCAGCAGGAGGTTGCATATCTCAATGAGGACCTAGAAGTAATTTCAAATTGGGGTTAGAGTAACCAGGTTCAATTCAATGCCACAAAAACCCAGGCATTGGTTTTCTTTAAAAAGATGAATATCTATGAATCGGATATAATAATGTCAGCAAGACAATTCCGCTCTCAGCATCGATGAGTTTGTTGGGGGTTGGATACCAATATGCCGTGACACAATCATGTCACTGGAATTGCAAAGGCTGTTTCTCAGAAACTTGGAACTCTGTTCCGAACCAAAATACTGTACACATCTCAGTAATTTATCATGCTTTATAAAGCTCAGATTAGACCTTCTTTCGAGTATTGTTCTCATGTATGGAGCTCCGCCTCTAAGCATACACTGAAGCTGCTGGATTCCATCCAGAAAAGAGCCATCTGCCTGACTGGAGATGCGAACATCACTTGCAACCTTGATAGTCTGGAACATCCAAGAAAGGTTGAAGATTTGTCTCTCTTCTATAGAAACTCTCACGGTAAGTGTTCAAGTGACTTAGCACTTGTACACTTGTACCAAGAGCGGTACATATCAGATGTACGCAACGGTCTGTCGCTACTCATCGTTTCGAGGTTCAACTCAGTACACCTCGAATCACTACCTTGGCACAGACGCCGGTGTTAGAGCGCCTTGAGGTTTTCTTGTAGTGCTTGTGTTTTGTCCTTGAAAGAAATCAAGCCATAGGACTTATTATCGATGTTGAACAAAATCTCGAATCAGTTTCTAATTATTTTTATTTTTCAGTATGTGTTGCTGTTAAAGCAAGTTTTTTTAGTTTTTCAAGCTATTGATTATATTCCAATTTTTAGTTCGTCTCATTTGATCTTGGCGATTCTGATCAGGATAATGGAATAGATAAACTTATGAAATCATTGTATTGTCACCCATTCTTGATAAGTGTACAAAGTTTAAAATACATTTGTCGGTTTGAAGTTAGTCAAATTCGAGTCCAAAAGAGTCGGTTACAAACAAACATACAAGTAAAGCTAAATATAAGTGTGGTCAAATTGATAATTAAAACTTCCTATGTTTTCGTACCAGTATATTTTTAACTAACGTTAGGAAGTTCCAATTGTCATTTTTCATGGTGATCTTCTCTCATGTAGTAACGGCTACACAACAAATTATTGAAAATGAGACTTTCAACACTCAACAAGAAACATTATCAACAATTTTTTTTTAAATCAATTTTTCCTTTTTTATAAATTGGTATGTTCGACGATTATTTTTACAGCATTGCCAGAAACCCGAAATCAAGGCTGTGAATGGTATCAATTTAAGTATCTACGAGGGGCAAATAACCGCCATTTTAGGTCACAATGGTGCAGGAAAAACTACCCTTTTCAACATTCTCACAGGTTTGACCTCTCCCACTGCTGGAACAGCCTACATTTTCGGATATGACGTTAGGTATTTCACGAAAATATAAGACTTCGAAATATAATAATTATATAATTCACAGAGATCCGAACGATATGGACCAAATACGTCGAATGACGGGAGTTTGTCCGCAACATGATATACTGTTTGATAATCTGTCTCCGAGGGAGCATTTGGAATTTTTTGCAGCTGTCAAGGTACGAGGATTGAATTTCCTCCACATTTGATATAATAATAATTTTCTCACAATATTGCTCTAAAGTGGTAAATTTGAAAATTTACCACTTTGGAAAATTACTCTGGAAAATTAGGAGTTCAAAGTATACATTTTTCACCAAATTTTCATAAAAGTATTTTCAGTTGATTGCCTTATTCGAACTTAGTAATTTTTCGTATATAAATGATGATATGAAGTTTTTTTTGTAATTTTGATTTGAATATTTAATTTTCAGTGGTAATTATAGATATTTGTATCAATAAACAAAGATTAGAGTATAATAATATGTTTATTGTTTATAAGCGAGTGTGTCTTTGGACTATAGTGCATATATCAATTGATAATTAGCTATTCCAGAACGTTTCCAGTCAGGGAAATTCTGGAAAGTGAAGATTATTAAATTAGAAACTTAAAATGAAAAATAAAAATTGAAAGAAGTTTCACTGATAAAAGACATGAAAAGTTATAAACCATAATATAGAGTTCTTACAAAAGGTAGGTATAGCTCCAAACAGAATGATTTTGTAAACATTATCGTGAAAATGTAATATAATATCTTATATATATGCTCACTCTTCAACAATCGTGAACCAAGAAAATGTCTGACAATCAAATGACAGTCTGAAACAAGAGGGGGATATGTCAACTTTGAGAACAAAGAGCGTCAAATGTTGTCAAAGTTGACATATCCCCTTTCGTTTCAGACTGTCATTTGATAGTCAAACATTTTCTTGTTTCACGATTGTTGAACGGTAGGCGTGTATATAAGATATTATATTACATTTCCACGATAATGTTCACAAAATCATTCTGTTTGGAGACATACCCTTTGTGAAAAATTCTGACAAGTGAGTGTCCTTTATATTAATGTTTATAACTTTTCATGTCTTACTCTTATCAGTGAAACTTCTTTCAATTTCTATTTATCATTTTTAGTTTTTCATTTGATAATAAATATTAATTATGAAAGTACTCAAATTGAAGCAAAATAATCAATTTCAGGGCATACATCCTTCGGCGATAGAATTAGAAGTAATGAAAACCTTGAGAGATATCGATCTCACGGATAAGGCCAACGCGTCTGCTAAACACTTGAGTGGCGGCCAAAAACGTAAATTGTCTATCGGTATAGCTGTCATAGGAGATCCTAAAGTAATGCATAACACGTATATCATCCCCAAGTTGACGTTATTTTCATTTTCAGATTATTATTCTAGACGAGCCAACTGCAGGGGTGGATCCGTACTCCAGAAGGCACATGTGGTCTGTTCTCCAGAATAGAAGGCACGGAAAGGTTATCTTACTAACTACGCATTTTATGGATGAGGCAGATATTTTAGGTTCATTATACTTTTATTCTTATTACTAAATAAACACATCCAGGACTTCTGTACCTAAAGCAAATTGGTAATATAATAAGTCTTCGTTAAAAAAAGAACAAACGAAATAGAAAATAAGTGATGAAATTAGCCGAATGCATAGCCAAATGGAATAAATTCGAGAATGAATGGGAGCGTGTTCAAAAAGTCAATTGGCATTTCAATTAAAATTCAACACTATGTGTATAATTCAATTTTTAGATTCTTCAGAAGATTCTTGACATATATCATGTAGAGTATTTTATACATATCTTCAATTACATCTGAAATGTTAGGTTGTAATCAGATTCTTTACAAAAATTAACATAAAGAAATATTTGAGTGCAATGAATTTTCACAGAACATTCAACACTTATTTATCATATAGTTTTCGATGAGGAAGTATGTCAATGCCATTCTAGCGTGTCATTTTGTTTGGCGAAAAAACAGTATAGCAATAGGTTTCTCATCGAATCTACTTTTTTTTTGGTGCTGAATCATAATTTCAACATTAACAATTTCAGCAATAAAAATAATGGAATATTCAAGATACGAAATGAAAATGACCACAGAGTAAAAAATAATTGAAAATTGAAAAGAATGAAATAAAAATTAACAAAAAATAGTGAATTGATTTCGTTTGAAATTTTTCTAATTTTTGGCTTATTTTTATTTTATTCGTTTAATTTTTCAGTTATTTTTTACTTTGTAATAATTTTTCTTTTCTATCTCGATCATTTAATTCGTTTTATTGTATTTCCATTTCACGTTTTATTGTTTAATATAATTGATATTTTAGCTATTCATTTTTATTTTATTTGTTCTTTCATAGATTTCGAATCATAGTAGAATAACAATGAAAGTCCGAATTAATAAAATTCATATAGTGAATTGTGTTTGAAATAAAAAAGTTGCTACGTGATACATGTTTTAAAATATGCCCAACATACCAGATACGACGTATCTGGGATTTTTTCAATACGATCCTATTCATTTCTCAAAAACAAATTTTCACCATTTCAATCAACAATTACTATTTCGATCAACAATTGCCATTTCAATCAACAATTGCAACTATAATTGGAGACTCTATGAACAAAACTGAATCCGCACATCTGAATTTTTAATGAAATATGTATATTTTTTGACAAAATAACTCACAATGAAAATTATTCGATAATTCAATACAAACTTTCAAAATAGAATACAGCTGTTTCAATCACAGATATAGAATGATATCAATAACAAAATACATTATCCATTAACGTGGATGAGAATATTTTTTGGATTCCACATCAAAAATATCTATCAACATAATCACAAAACTTTTTCCTACTTTCTTTTTTTTTTCTGAATTTTTTGAAGTTTCCAAATCAGCATAATAAGAATTTTTTTTCTGAATTTTTTTACTATTTTCCAGCTGACCGAAAAGCAGTTGTATCAAAAGGTAGCATAAGATGTTGTGGTAGCTCGCTCTTCTTGAAGAATAAATTTGGTATTGGTTACCATTTAACTCTTGTTTTGGAAGGAATATGTAAAGAACATGCCATCAATCGACTTGTTACCACACATGTTCCCAAAGCAGAAAAGGCTAGAAGACACGGTCGGGAACTGAGTTTCATATTACCCCATAATGCTGTTGATAATTTTGCATCCTTATTCTCGGCAATAGAGCAAGAAATCAATAATAAGAGTAGTAAATTGGGTGAGTAAAATTTTTTATTTCAATTTGCATCAATAATGTCTTCAAATAGAATTGACGAACATACATCAATTTCATCAATAAAAGTGCACGTATGCTGCAAAATTCGATTAAATTGTCAGAAATCACTGGATACCGCATATTATGAACTTAGTTTTTGGAGCGTTATTGAAAAAATCGTTCATGTAACAATGCCAATTTGATGAAATGATGGTTGAAATGAATATTCTTCAAATGACCATTAAGCTTCCTTCCAAACCGTTATTCTTCAAGGTTAAGAATATGGAGTTGTGAGGTGGAGAGATTTTAGTATCATTTGATGAATCCTAGTTGTTTTCAAGAGGCCATATACCAAAAACAGAACAGAACAGAGTTGCTTCCGGTTCAACGAATCTTTCTACTGACATCATGAAGGCACAACCATCTTTATAGCTAATTTGTTCATGATCATGAATTGAAAGCAAAAGAGAAATTATATTACTTTCCATTGACGATGTATTTGCAATTTTTGAAATGGAGAAATATAAGGTAAAGGACTTCGTTTCAACTCTTTATAGCAGATTTTCGAAAATAAAGTTCACATATGAAATTGAAAACAACGGGGAGCTACCTTTTTTGGATGTCTCAGTGATAAGAAGTAACCAAGGTCTAGAATTTGATGTCAACAGAAAGAATGCATACCAGTACTTTTAGATATGTTTTTGATAGCTCAAACCATTATCCACAATACCAAATGACAGTTCTACACATTCTTGTCCATAGGCTCATTAAGTTCATCTTGAGTGAAGGAAGCTACGATATTGAGACAAATGTTATCAGGTACATAGCTGAAAGCAATGGGTAGTCTTCGAATATAGTAGATAAGTTGATCAGAAAATATAAATTTAGGAAGAATCTTCGACTTTTCGAAAAGATTGGTTTTCAAGTTTACTCTTCTTCCTTATGAACCAAGATCCACTAACGGATTAGATCGTATTGGATGCCTAGGTAGCTTTCGAAACTTTTTACCTACCTCAATATTGTTGGGAAATGAAAAGTCAGGGAGATATGAAATACACTGTGTCGACTGTGATAAATAATATATTGGTCAGACTGAGAGTTTTGAGGAACACTCTGCACATATCCGATTTCAAAGATCACAAAAAACTGGTGTTTCTCAATATCTCTTTGGAGACCATATCACACTAGATGCTTTCGACAAATGTCCCATTCCAAACAAAACATTGTTTATGTGTTCATGAATCATTCTGTTCAAATTAGCGGAAACTTACTCGCAAATTTCTATAGGAAATCAATGATGTTTGTTGGTGATTAGACTCGTTTTAAAGCGAAAACTTTGGTTTTTCCATTTCTTGAAGACGCCAACTTGGTTGATAAAACGTGCGTCGAGGAGAGTATTGTAGTTCTGCTGTTTGGGAAAGGTGCTTAATGTGGATTCATTCTACGTCAGAAGTTCCAGTTTTATCTTTCATGAGCAGAAACTAATTTGGAAATTGAATCGACTTGACTGATTTTGAATAGACTTAAAAAAACTATAAGAAGAATTCGAGTACGTAGTGAAGTTAGTAAGATTGGAATGGATTCAAAAATTTGAAAATGAGTTGAATACATCAGACGAAATGGTGAGAATCTACAGGAGGAACCTTTGCATATCTAAGTGGATGTTTTCTGGAGCAATCACCTATAGATGAAGTTCATTGAACAAACGAAGAGAGGATATATTTAGCCTACTTTGAAATCATCGACATGAAACTGTATTTCTTATATATTCATTTTGTGATAGCAACAAGCTTGAACATTCAAAAAATAGTCGACTTCTTACGATTTTTAAATGAGGAATATGCAGTCGGCATCTCACGAATGAAAATTGTGGTTAAAACTCTTCTGCGAGTATTAGTATTATATGAAACATTCACAAAAAGCAATTTCCAGGAATTTTTGCCAAAACAAACTTGTAAAATGGAACCCTTCATCATCATAATCTACCATTTGACAGATTACAGAATTCGAACGTATAGTTGTCTCATTTCATGATTTTTTCCTCATCATCATCAATTCTCAACTTCACATTTGGAAAGAACTGATTTAAACTCAATATTTCGGAATGCTGAGAAATCACTGGCTCTATAAATTCGGAATATACATGGACATTAATGGACTATTGCAACATTGTTACGTAAACAGTGGTATATGATACATGTATTATTTCAATAACATGATATCATAATCCACTACTCAGTTAAAAACTCAATATCACACACATACACAATGCACGCGAGCACGCACACACATATGTATAAATATACACACATATACACGTATATACAAAACACATATAGAGTGTGTAAAAGCCAAATGGAATGAATTCATTATTTTGGTTACTGTACATATTCATACAAAATCCTGAAACTTCAGATTATAATTTGCAATTCTTCAACGTGAAGATGCCACCCCTACCATTAACCCCCTTCGAATCACAGGTAATTCCTATAGGAAGTATAGGTTTGTGATATATCGTTTGAAAGGTCTCTTCATTCTATATCCAAAAATGTTATCGCTTTCGAGTTTATTGCAACGATTGGGTTGAAATAAATTAAAATCATGTTGTTGCCGTAATTCGATAAAATAAACTCAAAAATTAAAATGTAATGCAAAACGTAATGAAATGTAGAATACGAAAAAAGACTATGGATGTTAACGAAGTAAATGTTCAAAATAATCCCCGCAAACATCTTGAGAACATCCTAATCTTGAATGAAACTCTCTTCTAACATTTTTTAACATATCGAGCGTGACCGACCTAATCGCAAGTGTTATTCGTTCTTTTAAGTCATTCAAATCTGAAGGGTTCCTTTTGTACATATTGCTCTTTACATATCCCCATAAAAAATCTGATAATGAAAGATCGAGGGATCGCGTTGGCCATTCATCAATCCTCGCTTCCCTATCCACCGATTGGGAAATGTTGTATTAGGTTTTTGCCGGACACTAACTTGGTGCTGCATCCTGCTGAAACCATACCGTATTCACTGGAACTTGAGGGTTCCTGGATCAGGATATAAATTTGCTAAATTTGGAATGACATCATTTTGAAGTAGTGCCAAATAATTATCGCCATTCAAGTTGCCCTCAATGAAAAA
>WOGR01001567.1:0-19544 GCA_015342045.1 Leptinotarsa lineolata | reverse complement strand
GACAAGAAACTTTTGCCAATAAGAGCGCTGACATGAAACGCCAACGACTTGACAAAAGACGTGGTGAGGTGCGTAGTGAATCACCCACTCAGCGACAGTTGCGGCTTGACAAGGCTAAGCAGTGCATGCAACGATTAAGAACAGCCGAATCTGCTAAACAGGGGCAAGAACGCCTAACCAAGCTAAGAGAACACAGCTCCCAAGTGAGATCAGGAGGAACTGCTGATCAGCGAGAGACTCGTTTGACTACGGTAAGGAAGCACATGTCTCAAAATAGGTCAGAAGAGCGTGTGACCGCTTTAAGAGAACATAGCTCCCCAGCTAGGGCATGAGAAACTGCTGATCAGCGAGAGGCTCGCTTATGTACGGTAGGAGTATACAACTTTCAAGTACGGGCGGAAGAAAAGGCCCAGATTGAAACTTTCAATAACCCCATTAATATATTCTGTGATCAAATTGCAAGATATGAACTAAAAGTTGTTACGCGAATCAAGTGGTAAAATACAAAGAAGATTCAAGTCGCAGTTCATACCTTCCCACAGAATTATCAAGCAACTTTATTGCTATGTCAGCGTTGCAATAATCATCTCTCTGGTAAAATAAAAACTCAGGACCAGCCAAAGCCTACTGGAATAATTTGGACCCTGGTCCAGTACCTGATGCAAAAATAATATTAACCCAACCTGAACAACGCCTAATTTCCAGAATAATATTATTTGTAATAGGTCAATATGAAAAAAACTTAAAAAAAAGCTTTTATTCACGCCCTGAAAAGATATAAGAAATATATCTAGCGAAAAGTATATTAATATAAAAAAAAACTTAAAAAAAAGTTTTTATTTACGACCTAAAAAATAAAAATAAGATTTAAATTACATTAAACCTATTCGTTTTTCAATTACTTTACAAAATGTAATTGTGAATGATAAGATTTAAATTCAATTAAATAATAAGATTTAGCCTCAATACTGCACGATGTAAATTTGAGTAATCTTTTCCCTTAAAATTTTTACTATCAACTTATAACATCATAACACAATTTATATGATATAAAAGCTTGTCGCAGAAATTACCTGTGTAGATCAACTAGTAACTTAAGTAACTTGATCTGATTGATTTTAATTAAAAAAACTAAGTACAAACTAAGTAATACGAGTGCTCAAATTTCGAAGATCTACCTGTGTAGATCCACTAGTAACTTAATTTGATTGATTTTAATTAAAAAAACTAACTTCAAAGTAAGTAATACGAGTGTTTAAATCTCGAAGATCTACCTGTATAGATCAACAACAAGAGAACATCTTGTTCTACATCGAATGTTCCAGAAGTCAACAGCATTTACGAATTTCACATTTCGAAACCACTTTGACGTTTGTAGAAGAATTTTGAAAATGAAGCAATCAAAAAACAGTATCATAAGATTTTTTCAATTCTCAGGTATTGGTTGAGTCAAACATATCCAGGCACGTAAATTGGGAGTCCCGGTCCGTTGAAATGACCTGCTCGTTCACTGGATTTGACTCTTCTCGATGGTTTCCTTTGACACTATATCGAATCGGAAGTTTATGTTACGCAACCTGGGACAATACAGGAACTTGAAGACATAATTAACGAAACTTGTGCT
Source organism: Leptinotarsa lineolata (assembly GCA_015342045.1). Classification (NCBI taxonomy): domain Eukaryota; kingdom Metazoa; phylum Arthropoda; class Insecta; order Coleoptera; family Chrysomelidae; genus Leptinotarsa; species Leptinotarsa lineolata. Next base: position 17,920 of record WOGR01001567.1, on the reverse strand, counting down.
AGCATTGAAAAAAATCTGTTTTTTCGTTAACCAGCTGTCGCACCCCACCAACGACAACTCTCAGAAGTAAAAACTTGTGCGGGCTAAGGACTAACCAGCTCTTATCTTTTAGCGTTCGATTCCTAGCAGAAGAATTCCAAAGTGTCAGAAATGAGTTCGACGATAGACTGTTTAATTGATAGGAGACTGAACAATAACATTTCGAACAATTGCTGAAATGATTTTTTTGTATAAGATAAATGATATCGAGGTTGGGATAAAACTATATCGTTTCTCAACCAATTTTTTTTCAATAGGTAGTAGAGTTACGAAAGTGCGAGTTCCAATACCTTTCATGCGACATTTCACAAGACCCCCCTTTCCAGGAAAAAAAAAGTTGATAGCGCCCTCTCTATTGGCTTTTTCATCAAAGACCACTAAAAATTATTACTTTCTGCAAAATATCTTGTCCGACTGTGATGTCTCGCCTCTTCATTTGGAAAATCATTATGTCTGGTATCTTGACAATGGGGTAAGAGCAGGCAACAGCCCATTTTTTCAATTCGATGTATGATAAAGTCGAGCGAATTGTTGCTTGGTGAAAATTGTTGATCTCTGTGTATACAAACTCCAGACAACATATTACTTTTCATTGCTGGAAGCGATGAACGCAAATGAGTACGTGCCATGGAGTGAGCATATACTTTCAACAAGAGGTAATATTCAAACCGACCGAGGAAACTATGTGTTTATGATAAAATATTTGTTATTATGATGGGGAACGCAGCGGTGTATCGCAACGAGGCTGAAAAAAGTATGATTGAGAATTTCCAAGGCGGTATGCAGTTTCAGCAACAAATTACATTTAAATTATATTGATCAAGGAATGTACCACAAGCAATGTTTTGCGCCAGCACAAGATAGAATTTGAATTAGATTCAGAGATACTACTTTTTTAATACCAATTTTGAGAGTCAATGAGACAATAGTAATAATTCCGTACTGATATCTACACTCAACATGTTTCATCAAATTGTTGGAGAATGCTTAAATTTTTCTCTGGCGGATGAAGGAAACTGTTAAAATTAATGATATTCTTGACTAGTTCAAGGATATCAAAATGAAAACCTATCAAAATAAATCCAAATGAATTGTGTCAAGTGAAATAATGGCACATAATACTAATAATAATAATAATGATTATATTAATGACGTTTATTCATGATGAAAATAAAATCGATACAGTAATACCAGAGTTGGGTATAAAAATGAATAAACATAATAATATTCACAGAAGTATTATACATATTTGTTTGTAGTTACTTGTATACTGAATATGAGTTTCCATTTTTTTTCGTTGATATTCTTGGAATTCTTATACATATGGCTTCATATGAAGTCGTATGTGATAATGGATTGTAATAGACAGGAGATCAATTACATCGTATTTTATTACGTGGTCTGCTATTGCGATTTTCTACGGAAAGCATAAAGCGAGCGACAGCCACGTTTGTATTCTTGTATACTGGTGTTGATTCTGCGCTTAGTAGTTCCGATGTGAACTGAGCTATAGCTTGTCAAATGTAGCAAGAGGCTTGAGAATTCACATTAGTAACGTGCATTCTACCTTGAAGATAACTTCGAAATAGAATTGAGGTCTTCCAATGCATCCAACAGTTGTTTGTGACTAATAGTAACGAAAGCCTTTGCAAGATCTAGGAATACACAAAGTGCTGCTTTTCCTTCATCTACAGCTTTGTAAAGATTTCCAGTAAGTTGCTCTATAGCATCAGTAGAACTTTTGCTCGGTCTAAAATCAAATTGTTATTTGATATTAGATTATATTTATCAAAATATTTTGTTAGCCGTTGCTTTAAACTTTTTTCCACAATTTTGATAAGATTAGTTAATGATATTGGTCTGTAATTAACCATTTTCATCCTGTCTCCTTTTTTAAAAAGTGGCGTTATAACTGCCAGTTTAAATGCCGTAGGGAATACACCTGCTCGATATATACTATTTATTAAATGTGTCAATGGCTCTGTCACAATTTTTTGGAGAGTTTCAGCTGTAATTGAGTCAACACAGGGGTTTTTTTGGATTTCAAGGACATTACAATATCTATTAATTCTTTCTCACTAACTTCTTCTAGAACAAACGAATTCAAAACTTTATTACGTTTAGGTAGAGGAGAAGAGGTAGTACACTTGTTTTTAGCAAGATTCTGGCCTACTTTTGCAAAATATTCATTTAATTCAGTACATATTACATTTCGATCATTTATTTGCATGCCATTTTCAGTGATTATTTCGTTAATTTGTTGTTTATTTTTTGGAGTTTTATTTATTTTCAATGTCTGCAATTAATAATTATATTGTTGATGTTGTGACTTTGATTTCATTGACAAATAATTAAATTGTTGATGTTGTGACTTTGATTTTATTACAGAATCTGTTATCTGTTGCTAACTTATAGAAGCTGTAGAGAGTATTTCTTCAGATATTCTAAGAGTATCAATATGATAGAATCGGATTATGAGATCCTTTACGCGAATCTGATTTTTGTTCAGTATTGATTTTTTTTATATGAAATGTCTTTTCGGTACTCTTTCTTTATTGCATCTTTATGAAAATTTGTAGATTCTGCGAGATGTTTTGTTAATATGGTCATGTTACGACTGAAGGAGTTTGTGATTAAATTTGTTATGGTGATGTGTTACATGCTGGTGTAGGTGAAATTTTTTATTTTTCATATAATTTTTGTTTTCTTGACGACATATATTTCTGTCTCCTGAAATAATGATTCTGTTAATTATATAAATTTGTAGACACCCATTGTGAACCAATGACTATTAATTTCCTAACTCTCGATACGCAAATAGGAAATGAAAAGAGTTCTCATATCTGAAATCTGCTGCAGTTCTTTCATAAATATTGGGAATTCAAACTACATAAGTGACTCAATATCTGTTGGATTTTAGATAGATTATTTTGTTCTATCTAATTGAATTTGTTGATATGACAACTGGAAGAAACATGTTTGAATGGAAAGTGGAAAAGAAAGGTTTTGGTTTTCTACTTCTCCATCTTTATAAAAAAAATGTGAGAATCATCCAAAGATGCGAACAAATTTAAAAAAATTAAATCTACCCAAAGAAGATTCACATATTTTTTTGTATAGAGATAGAGAAATAGAAGAAACAATTTCGATATTCAATATATAACAATTCTAACGAAATAACTCTAAATAACTTATTTACCAGCGGTAACCGGGAATTTATTTGTTAATCATCGTTTTCCTGTTCTATTCAATGTAAATGGTAACAGGTAACTAACTGATTTGTCCTTTTTTCACGCTACTTCGAATGCTAATTAGGCAAGAATCAGATATCTAGGTGAGTACTCGCCTTCAGAAGTTCTTATTTTATGTAATGTCCCACGTACGTGTTATTTACATGCAAATTTTCTTTCTTTACTTCGGCATAACAATAGATATCGAGCTACGTGCTTCAAGGATGGTTTCACAAAATTTTATTCTGCAGTTGTTCATTGTTAATTGAAAGTAAGAACGTGGACTAGATGATTCTAGAAGGCAAATCTCAATCCTATGGAAATTGTATAGTTGGTTTAGTGTTAGTGGCTGAGTGAGCGACTATCCAAAAGTATACGTATCAAGATAATGCATCCTGATTTATTATGAATTCCACAGCTTCACTACTTATATTAGAGAAAATTATGAAGATCCATGAGAGAAGGTTATCATTCTACCAAATTATGAACTTACCTCACCACCAGTAGCTTAAATAGAAAGTTTTCATGAGATACCATCCGAAATTATTCAAACTTCATTCATATTTTCTAACTGTATTAAAAATGAGAAATTATTTGAGACGCAATTATCTGAGTCGTCACCTGAAAGAGGTATAGGTCCTTACCAAAACAAGATTCTATAAAGTGTGTAAAAGCTAAACGAAATAAATTCATTATTTCGGTTACTGTACATATCTTTAAAAAATCCCGAAACTGGTCAAATCAACGGAAAAATGCTACCTTCAAGCCCCATCGAATGACATGTACAACCCCCAAATTTTTAAAAAGGAAGTATAGGCTTATGATGTATCGTTTGAAAGGTCTCTTCATTCTCTATTCAAAAATGTTATCGCTATCAAGTTTATTGCAACAATTAAAATAAAATAAATTAAAATCAATAAATCACAAACGTATACTTCCCATTAAAAAAATTGGGGGTTATACCTGTCATTCGAGGTTGAGGTAGGGTTGAAGGTAGGGGTGGTATTTTCACGTTGAAGTCAAATTTTGATTTAGATTTGACGTGTTTCGGGATTTTTGTTAGATACATACAGTAATCGAAATAATGAATTTATTCCATTTGGCTTTTACACACTGTATGTGAATCGGTTTATAGCTGATCTAATCGATTGATTTCAGCATGGTCCTGCTGCTGGATGAACGAGGATCATCTGCAAGAGTAACCTCTTGAAGGTATCTAGCATAAATGTCTGTCAGATATAATTCAATGTCAACGTAATATTAGCCAGAGAAGTAGTTGTTTTTTGTTTGGCATTTACCAGAACCTACTGTGTAGATACGTTGGAAGAGTTAAAAATTTCATATTTGGAAATACATATTTATTTCCTTATACGTATGAATCTCTTTTCGATACAGTCTACATAATTATTTTTATACTAGTGAGCCTCCCCAGCTCCGCACGGGTGCAATGCTGATACTTAATATACTACAGAATGTGTTTATATACAACGTCCACAATTTCTTTGTCAGTAGTTAATACAAACATGTTTTCCTTAGAGGATACTCTTGAAAGATCGACATATAATTGGCCCGGTACCGCCGCAACAAGAATGTTTCTGCATTTCAAATCTGTAACATCTTCGAAACTATTAATTCAAAAAACATGCTGTAAGGGGCCATATTGAACACATTATGGACAGATTAGATAAAGGATATATTAAAGATAATTCTGTAAACGCGCTTTTTTCCCCGCGACTAGCGTCTTATTTGTAATATTTAAAAATCCTACAGTACATCTACAATATAAAAAGAACATACATACAAAATTTCAGCCTCCGAAAATATACCGGTACAGAGAAACAGTAATGAAAAGGTAACTATTTCATAAACGTACCTTTTTTCGTTGCGGCTGACGCTCCAGTTGAAAAATTCACATTATCACACTTATTGCACATTTTCAATATAAAACGAATCTACATACAATATTCCAGCCTTCGAAAATATATCAGTAAAAAAGTAATTTTCATATATAAACGCCCCCTTTTTACCCCCACGGGGAAACGCCCCAGTTAGAATATTTGAAAATCCTTTCTTAGTATGCATTTAAGACCTAGGGAGCACCTATACCGAGTGATTCTCTAGGGAGGTTCACCCCCATAATTTTTTTATTATTGGAGACAGAAAAACAAAATTTGAAAGTTGTGTATTATAGTTAAATTTACATTTTTGACATATTTACTTGCTTTGCCGTACTTCCGGTTTGACCTGAAGAGACGCCAACTGTCGATTTTTAAATGGGACATCCTATATATTTTTACTTATTTCGATCGAGAATGACATTCTCAATCCAAACATTTTTCACTTGTCAATATTTGACAAATAAAATCATTTTTATTTCAATTTTTTTTTATCTTGAATGCTACGAATTTTGTAAATCGCTTAATTCTTGATCAAGTAACATGGGAAAACTACGACTGTGAGACGTATACCTTCACAGTCGTTTTAAGAATTATTTCACAGTCGCAAATATGAATTTTTCCAGTTAACTTGATTTTTTCAAATGGAAAGGGGGTGGCTCGTCGGCTTTTTGTGGAAGATCATTTTTGTACGAATAATTTGATGCCACACACTTTCACTTTATTCTCGCTATTTTTCTAAATAATTGCAAGAAACGATCATATCTAATAACAAATGATACGTATTCGGTATACTTAAGCACTAAGTCCTGTTATTCTAGTTATCCGTGACAAACAATTGAAGCTGTTGCTTGTATTACCTAATTGCGACTTTTTTGCAATTATTCAGAAAAATAGGGAAAATAAAGTGAAAGTGTGTGACATCAAATTATTCGTACGAAAATGATCTTTCACAAAAAGCCGACGATCTATCCCCTTTCCATCAGAAAAAATCAAGTTAACTGGAAAAATTCATATTTGCGAATGTGAAATAATTCTTAAAACTACTGTGAAGTCATAAGCCTCAGAGTCGTATTTTTCCCATGTTACTCAATCAAAAATGAAACGATTTACACGACCCATAGCATTCAAGATCAGACAATAAAAATTGGAATAAAAATGATTTTATTTGTCAAATATTGACAAATGAAGTATTGTTGGATTGAGAATGTCATTCTCGATCGACAGAAGTAAAAATATATAGGATATCGAAAGGTGGGGTCATTTCCGGTCAAAGCGAAAGTACGGTAAAGCAAATAAATATGTCAAAAAATATAATTTGAACTATGATACACAACCCCAAAATTTTGTTTTTCTATCTCCGAAAATAAAAAAAGTTATAGGGGTGAGCCACCTTAGAGAATCACCCGGTATACCAAATGTTAGCTTCCTAGGACTTACCATCAGTACGGAGAAACAGAGATGAATGAGTAAGTGTTAAGTGAGTGACTTTCGCATTTATAAGTATAGATAAGAAATCAGATGAAAATATAAGAGATTCAGAATTTTAAATACTGTACTCGTATATAATGTATCCCAAGATGCTTTCAACACTTTAACAAAAGCTCTGGTGAGTATCTTATCCAAATCCAGACTGATTTTGGAAAATACAAACAACAAAATTCAATTATGTTTTTTACAGTGATGTATATTTCTATGCGACCACGAATATTTTGAAATAATCCTAGTAACGTTTCGGATTTTTCTGCAAACCAATTACTGAAAATTCTAAATCACTGACAATTCTCAACGGAAATCCTTGTATTATGTAGGCAAATATCAGCGTTTGCCAACAAAAAAGCAAAATCCCACAATTTAATTGGGGGCCCGGAATTTTGGAGCTCATTAATTTTATCTCTATCAAACATTTCAGAGGTTTTTACCTTCTAGATCGGCCCGCGCACTCAGAAGTGGTATTTCTCAATTTAATTAATGCCATATCCCTATCTAATCGGCTGTCAATTAAGAGTATCACTTTAAATTTGTCGGATAATGTCGGTTGTTCGAAAAGGCCTCGACCGGCGTTCACACATAATAATAAGTAGTAGGTCTAGAGAGAAAGGCTTTGGAGTGAATAACTTATAGTCTCAAAAGCTGGTGGAATCTGCTCTGTACTAAATATGCATATCATTATTTAATTATTCACTTATAATCCATGTTGCATCATCCCATCATAACAAAAATAACTATAGTTCGATAGCCACATCATCGAGATCACAGAGGTAGTTGTTCGCATCAACCCGATCCTGTGCGTAATGTTTAGAGTCGTGCAAAAACTGTCAGTACCACCCAAAAATCATGAAAAGTGCAATATGAGGAAAAGAAGTAGTGAGTAATAATTCTCAAACCTTCAGGGGACGAGTTTCATTCCAAAAATTCAATGTGTTAACCCAGAATACATGCTAATTTCATTCCGATTTTGGCCAAAAAGTTTCATTCTCACTCTGAAAATGACCACCTGATTTCATTTTTACTCCAAAAATGATTGAGAATTTCATTTTTACTTCAAAAATGATTGAAAATTTTCATTTTCACCATGAAAATTACTGAAAATTTTCATTTTCACTCCGAAAATGATTTAATATTTTCACTTCCATTCAATGAATGATTTCATATTTATTCCGAAAATGACTGAATTTGCCATTTAAAGATGATAAATTTACTTCATAAAAACAGGTAGGTACACCTGTTTTGCCCGCAGGCAGTTCCTCCTCAAGCAAGATGCAATCGTGTTCGGAATCAGGGTAGTACTCATACCTGAATAATATACCGGAAGTGTTTCAACTGGCAGAGGTTTTGGGAGCCAATCCAACACCAAAAAATTATGTCGGACCAAACATAGCAGAATAGTTGGGTTTCCGTTAGCAGAAATGTCTAACTCTCGGCCTTGATAAAGAAAATCGACGGGAACTATTAGCTGCATACAATGCATACAATGGGCTCAAATCGTTTACTAAAATTGGCACCGATCGTACCATCTCACCCCACCGGCAACATCCACTCAAGAACCGATTGAGTCCCCGAATCCAGAAAGGTATCCAAAGTCAAAAAACTGATGACTATCTGTTCGGATCGGATCTAAGTGAGAACTGTAAGGCGACAAAAGTTCTAGAAAGTACTACAAGAGACTGGATTCAGAAACCGCCAACATCTGAATCAAATCGGAGATCAACCATTTAAACTGGAATCGCCCCTTTTCCAATGGACCGCAGCAAACAAGGAAGGGGGGAGCAGCAAGAGAGACTGGGAAAAACGGAACAAACGTCTGGAGAGGCGCTTTTTGTACAAAACCTCAAAAACAAGTGAAGGCAAAATATGCTGACAGAATCACCAGGATTTTCGACAACTGGCAACATTTAACCACCGACAAATTGTTTCTCTGCTTGTCGTTCCCCAGAACTATCTGAGACGAGGAGCGTCATCTTCAGTGCTCACTCGGAAGGACATCTTGAACGTTCAAGATGTCCTTCCTTTCACATCAGATTTTGACTGAGCCACATGGTCTCATTTCCAACTAATGTTTTGTTGGATTTTAATTTTTTACATTAATCAAATTTTATAAAAGTACTATGTTTTTCTCTTCTCGATACTTCCTCCTACCTGACGAGTGGAGTGAGCACTGAAGATGACGCAAGTCGAAAGCGCTATGCAATAAATTATTATATTATACACTTTACATACAAAAATTCCTCTCCGTTTTATTAATTATACAATATGTGCTGTTTCTACTTGACTGTTCCAATATCATGTGAATATGATCTGACTGGAATAAAAAAGTATTATTATTATATAGTATCAATATGACAATCAGGTTACAAAAAAGTATTTTCAAGGGAAGTGTTTGAAAGATTTGGCAAATTTAATTCCAGCATTCCACCAAGAGCGGTTCAAATCAGAGATACGCGAAATTCAATGTTTAATGACTTCCATTAGGAGAACTGCCTTCATGTGAAATACACAGGCACCGTTCTTGAAGCGCCTTAAGGAATTTCCTGTAGTGTTTGTTCAAGATCAAGCAAAAAAGAAATTGAAATGGGGTGTTTTCCGTGGTGACAGAACCGCTCGAGGCGCTTGGACCGATATCAACAGAAACTATCACATCAAATACTGAGAACCTTTTTTATCGTAACTGAAATACTCATCAAGATTACTATGTGGGAAACATAGCCTTGTTAATCGAAACAGCCGAATTTTTACACCTCTCTACTTCCAGGACACCCCATTCACTGTGAAAATTACTTACCCTGGGTGCTGCCAAAATATTCAGCAAGCGTATTCATCAAAAGAAGTACCAGAAAAAGCAACCGGAACAATTCTTAACAATTCTAGCTTTTCTCAGTTCGGCTATTCAAAAACAGTATAACACCACTTATTTAAAACGGTGGAAATTTTGTAGGGGGTTTGATGTTTTTGACATCTGTGAAAATGAAATTATTCGATTCCTAAAAAATGAATTCGATGCAGGCACTTCGTACTTATCCCTTAATACCCATAAGTTAGCTCTTTGTACGATACTCAATTTTGAATCGAACGTAATTTCTGAAATTTTCAAAAGAACTTTTAGGTCTCGACCTACATTTCAAAAGTACAACGAAACCTGGGATTCGAATCCAGTTATGCCTACTTGAAGACAGTATCACCTCTAGAATCTGCTACCTTTTGCAACAGCACAACGCGTATAAAAATTATCAAAATGAAAATTTCTAATATTGCCAGATTCGATGATAGAATCGAAATAAAAATAACCGATATTCCAAAAACATCGGCCCTGAATAAAATTAAATCGATACTCATATTGCCATATTTTTTGAATAGCCACATCTTTGCGTGGACTTTGTAATAAATTACTATATAGAAACGGTAAATAACCTTAGAAGCAATTCGAATCAACTAATAATAAAAATTAAGAAACCGCACCACCCAGCAACAACTCAAACCATCAGTAGGTGGATCAAAAGTGGCACCAATCAAAGTAATGTTGATATATACCACAATGTTCATAGGTCATAGCACTCGACATGCTTCTACCTATTATGCTTTCAAAAAAGGAGTGAACATAAAAACCATAAGGAAAACTGCTGGATGGTCGGACACACCAAATACATTTAGTAAATTATATAATGAGCCTATTCGAAATAGTACTTTTGCGAAATACTTTTGAAACAGGGCCTCTATGGGGTCAATTCACTTTACTATTTATTCTGTACTATATACCTCAGTTGATTGTCATTACTATTCACAAGTATTTTTAAATTAATTGTTGAACTACACTTGTGCCTCATCTAACTAAATTAAACCTTAGCTACATAATTACTTTAAACATCTAACTTTCTGATCTCGAGGACGTTGCTATCGAAGTGTAATTAGAGATTAAACGACTTACCTAAGAAAGTTCAATACTCAATTATACGAGATGGACACTTCCGAAGAGATCACAACCCACCCTCTTCGGATACTTAATATTAACCCCTGTATATACCTATTTAAGGGTAAACGAAAAACTATGATGAATGGAAACAGGCCTCGGATAGCAGGTTTTGGGTGGTACAAAGTTTTTGCATGACTTCAAACATTACCTATAGGAATTGGGGTGGAATTTAACCAGGTTCAATTCCAGAAAACTGTATACACCTCAGTGACTTTTGATGCTTTATGAAGCTCAAATCAGACCTTCTTCGGAGTATTGTTCTCATGTATGAAGCTCCGCCCCTAAGCACACACTAAAGCTGCTGGATTCCATTCAGAATAGAGCCATCCGCCTGATTGGAGACACGAACATCACTTGCAACCTTGATAGTCTAGAATATCGGAGAAAGGTTGCAAATCCTTGGAGGTGTTCAAGTGACTTGGCACATTTGATTCCATCAAGTGGGGTACATTCATAAATACGCGACGAACTGTGGCTGCTCATCATTTTGAGGTTCAACTTAGTAAACCTCGAACCTCACTGTTTGAGTACTCTTTCATTTGGAGAACTGCGTTTATGTGGAGTGAACTTCCAGAGAAAGTTTTTCCAAATGAATTTAATCTCCAGCGATTCAAATCCAACGTAAATCGCTACTTTCGCACAGGCACCGCTCTCAGAGCACCTTAAGGGTGTTCCTGTAGTGCTTGTGTTTTGTCCTTGAAAAAACAACTATTTTTTTCGAATCTACTGATCTTTTTCGAACAATGTCATTAAATGACATATTCTTTTCTGCCTCGGAAATCTTTATATAAAACAATCGTGAAAATCCACAAAATTTATGCGACCCTTGTGCAGTTTTGTGAATATCAGACGTCCTCCAAAGTTGTTGGATCAAGTTTTAATTATTCCCTAGCGGTGCTTGTTTGGTTGGCAAACTGGAGGTTGATAAGAAGTGCTTTTCACTTTTGGTGTTTGAAAACGCAATTAAAATCAGATGCCTTCTACATTAGAGGTTGCATTACTGTTCTTACGAATTTGGATGGCAACTGTCACGGTTGAAGTAGAGAATTTCCTCGAAACTTCATTAGTGCTAATCACTTGTGGTTTTGTTAATTTATTCAGCTTCGGAGTATTCAGGGAGTTCGGATGGTTCTTACGTAGAAATATATTTCAGGTAAGAAAAGTGCTGATGAAACAGAAAGTAGTAGATTTTTTTCCTAGACGTTCCTAATCTAACCGTTTCAAAGAAATTCGTTGATAAACGACGTCGCTACGGAATAAGCCTGTTTTACTATAGTTTGCAATAGCACTGGTACAGAACAAATTCCACAAATCTCACACACCGGAACACGGACTCTGTTTTAGACAACCCTTTCACCAAACAAGTTACGATCATCATCTAACCAAATACTTTACTCATTGATTGAATCAGTCATACATAGGAGGTAACTTTCCAGTAGAGTTTAAGAAAGCCACAGTGATTCATTCCTCTGTTTGAAAAAGGAGATGAAAATGAAATAGATAACTATCAAAAATTTCTTTTCTTTGTTCACTCTCGAAACTATGTGAAAAAGTGGTGGCTACTAGAATAGTTAATTACATATAGTCAAATCTGTTTAAAATCTATTTTTCCGTTAATCAGCTGTCGCCCCCATACGAACGACAACTCTCAGAAGTTGAGAAACTTGTGCAAGCTAAGGACTAACGAGGTCTTACCTTTTAACGTAACATTCCTAACACGGTTGCAGAATCACCCCAACTTCAACCAGATAAATTTTCTCGAAAAAAATATCTGGTCGAGGCCGGAATCGAACCCCCGACCTTCCGATCGTGAGTCGGGCGCACCACCACCACGCCAATTCCACAACAATTTCATATGTAATAATCAACATGGATTTCGAAATAGTCCTTCTATAGAAACAGCGGCCTTCAACTTTCTTAATAACATATACTCCAAAATGATGTCAATAACCTTGTAATGAGTATATTTTTTTATCTGTCAAAAGCATTTGACACTGTTTCACCAGATTTTCTATATATAAAGTTAGTTAAGCTTGGGTTTCCACATAACGTAGTATCTTGGCCGTCGTCAAATATAACAATATCATGCCCAAGGAACATGACGTAACATTAATAGTTCCTCAAGGACCAGTATTGGGACCTTTTCTTTTTGTGATATTCGTTAATGATCTCTCCCAATATATTGAAAATTGTTATATAACAATGTTTACAGATCATACCACAATGACAATTACTGGGGCCACACTAGAAGAGATACTAACAAGGGTTGAAGAATTTATTGATAGATTTACTTCATGGTGACAACGCAATCACTCAATATTGGATACATCTAAATTTGTCTCAATGAAATTTTATAATAGAAAAAAAAACATCCCAGTGAAAATTGACCTTACTGATGAAATAATGATGTCATGTGATGTAATATTTCTAGGAACTGCATTAGATGGATCTCTAAATTGGGATCTACATATTGATAGTATCTGCAACAAACTCAATTCAGCTTTTTTTACAATAAAACACATAAAATTGTGTGTAGGTACACAGAGCCTTTTAACCATATACCTTGCAATGGCAAAACCACATATTTCTCTAAATATTATATATGGGGATGCGGTAGATAGAGATTTAAATAGAATATTTGTTGCCCAAAAAACAATTATAAGATCAATTGTTGATATGGACTATCGTGACAGCTGCAAACCTATACTCACAAAGGAAAACTTGCTTTTGAAGTGAATGCAGCTACTCATAATCATAGTACATGTCATGGTGATATGTTGAGAATACCCTCCCAGAAAACAACAAAATTAAAAAATTATCCACTACATAATTCGGTCAGACTTTATAATAAACTGCCTGATTATTTTAAGAAGTCTAAACCTTATGAAATATTTAAGGGTACCACTGAAAAATTTTTAATTGAAAATTATTTGTATGGCTTACAAATTATTTAGGATAATAATTCTAATTTTAAGATACTCATTATGTACTTGTCCCTTTTTCAACTGAGGTATTCATATATCATGTGCTGTTGTGATATTTATATTTTAGTTCTATGATTTTATTTGTGTATATATTATGTAGTACATTTATTGACTTACCATTGTTTGTTAAGTACTGAAATGATTAATAAAGATTGATTGACTCCCAGTTTGGATGACCTTTAAACTCTAACCTTATCTCTAGTTCAGATCATTTTTCTAGTAACTGTCATCATTAATATATGACTGAAAAAAGAAATGAAAATTCACTCTGTTAGATATGAATATGCTCAGTTGATAAAAAATTAATTCAGATCATCTCCCATAAAATGACATCAATTTATTTGGTGAACCGCGCATCAGGAAAAATTTCACTTAACTATAAATACACTACCCATTACTTGATGAAAATTATTAACACTATCTATGATAATGTTTATAGTGGGAAGTTTCATGGAAAGGAAATCTAAATATTATGAAACGATTGTGTCAGTTATAGGACAAATATTGTAAAAGACTTGGAAAGTAAGTTAACTAACCAGGCAATTACTGAGGTTCAGGGTTCACCTAGAGCTGCTTTTATGTCTTGTTTTGAAGGTAAACACAGAAGTTCGTTGCCTAACATTCTAATCAAAGCAGGTGTTATGATTTTTAATTTTGTTCAAAAACCATGAAAAACTACGATTGTCGAATGTATTGACCAGTTAGACTCTGGAACTTATGAGAAAGAATGAATCTGAATACATAAGAAATATTGTTGAGAGGTTGAATATAGGTTGCTTTTTTCGCAAAAACATATCGATGTTGTAGATTTGCGATAATCATTCGCATCTTGTCATGTTCCATACCCATTCACATCTTTTTATCCGATAGCAAAAAACTGATTATTTCTGGATAATCTGAATTATATTTATGCTGTGTTATTATGTCAGAAAGTGTAATTCAAGACGTTATTCCATTTTTTGTGTTCAAGGATGAACAAGAAAGAGGGCCGTTTCAAACAAGATATCCATCAGGTCAAATGTCCATGCGGATAGTATAGAGAGTAATAATTATTCATTCATTTTAAAATTCCCTATCGATTATGCAAAAACTGATTATAACTCACCTGGCAACCGGCATCATTCTCAAAGCCAACGCCCTGCTCAAGCAGAATCCTGCACCTCCTGTGGCGAACCAGAACTTGATTTTTTTCTGAAAAAGAGACAAGAAAGCAATTAGGCGAATTATTGTTCACAACGGGACACTAAAAGTTCCAACCCTTGCCGAGTTAAAGACATTTTTTCTTAAATTTAAACATGCATATTTGACAGTTCGGTTTATTTATTAGAATGCACCTCGTTCGAAAAAGTTACAAGATGATTAAATTTAATTAAGTTACCAACCCATTGAAAATTATAGGATACGCAATGTTAAGTGATGTCGATGAAGTATTTAGACGATTATTTCATAATATACTTTTAATGAATGATAAATACATATCAGAAATTCCCAGAATTTCTTGACCGACTAATTATTCAACGTAAATTAATTGATGAATCAAATTACATCTCAACGAACCCGGTTCCAATGTGATTACCAATTCAAAGTTCATTACATTAGAATATTCCATTAGTAAGAAAAACATTTACGTCATCGAAAATCATTAAAGTAAGTACTTTCTCAAAAAGTTTAAACCAAATCAACTAATTCTCATTTGATTTGAATTCGATACAGGGGAACGTATAACTACAATTTAGTTTTTATCAGATTGGCAACATTGGTATATCCGATTTCCTTGCTCCTTTTTTGTAAATTGACAACTGCACGATTCTTCTTCAGTAATTCAAAATGTATTTTTAATATTTATTATTTCGATTATTTTTTCATTCTTATAGTACGTGGGCATACCTGAAGACTGGCTATAAATCAAATCATTTGAAGGAACAATTCGTTCAGGCCAGTCTCAACTCACCTACACAGTAGGTTTATGGACTGATACCTATCAGAAAACAACTACTCCCCTGGCTAATACCACGAAGGGTGTTGGATTATATCCGACAGGTGTCAGTGCAGGATTCTTCACAGACTACACTAACACCTGTCGGATATAATCCAACGCCCTACGTGGTATTAGCCAGGGAAGTAGTTATTTTCTGATAGGTGTCGGATATAATCTAACGCCCTTTGTGGTATTAGCCAGGGGAGTAGTTGTTTTCCGATAGGTGTCAGTCCATAAATCTATTGTGTAGATGAGTTGAGACTGACCTGAACAAATTGTTCATTTAGATAATTTGATTTGAAACCAGTCTTCAAGTATGCCCACGTAAAATGAGAATGAAAGTTTTCTTTTCCTCATAGTAGGTCTTCGGCCATGTGGATGTGCAGTTGGTTAGTACATCGAAAGGCAGATGGGGCGATGTTGGACGTTCGCTTCTGCCTAGTTCGAGTAATGATACTCTGAAAGGAATTCAATTTTTAATTATCAGAAATCATCGACTTTAGGTTGATGATAGACACTACCTTGCACTGACGAGTGCCCAACCAGCCCGAAACCGATCTGCAAGTGTGTTCCAATGATTAAAAATCGATCCCGGAAGTTGTATCTCCAACAGCATATGCAGGAATTGTTTTTGTGAAGAATCCTGCACTGACACCTGTCGGATATAATCCAACGCCTACTCTGTAGGTGAGTTGAGACTGGCCTGAACGAATTGTTCATTTAGATAATTTGATTGTGAATATCAATACTCATTATGATTGAAATGAGATTTTGCTGGGATCAAAACCCACACGAAGGTGACGCTTACGGTTAATTCCCAAAGTAAGTATTTTATAAATCCAACCCTCGACTTAAAACAAATTGTTCATGTATTGAATGGAATTGAATATTATTGAAAAATATTCTTGTACATTGTAGTCGATTACAAATTATGAATGGTAAAATATCAAGTTTTAAATTTTATAAAATTTGAACCAAATTCATACCAAATAGGAAATTACATTATTCAATAAGTTTGAAAACTTTTTTCAATAAATATTGTTGAAATTCAACTCTTTGTTGGTTGAATGATACATTATTGATAATGTGCTCACCTATTTCCAACATAAAATAAACAAAAAATCTAAATGTAAAATTTCACCTCTATAAGAAACTCTAAATGATTTAAGTTCTTTGTAAAAAATTAAAGAAAACGTTTTCCAACGTGAAACTAATCGATTAGTGAATTCTATCAAGTCATTTCAAATGCAGTTGTGAGAAAAAAACGTACTCTGTACACATTTTCACTTGGCAGTTTTTTCAATCATTATTATATCCTCAAACAGATTATTGATATAGATTCAAATTTTATTAATATCAACAAAAAAACTGTTTACATGAGACACTGTTTCACATTTGATACTTTCAAAATATCTTCTGCTTCATTTTCCGTCAGTTTTTTCATCATTCTTTTTTGAATACGTTTTCTCCACATTTTCGAAGTTGCCTGCTTTATCAGATCATCTGGAATTCTGGTAAATATTTGAAAAGCACTTATCTTAGTTATTTCAACCAATAATAAATATAAATAGTCGCAAGTTGAGGCAATTTATATGTAAAATAGGAAAAGTGAGGATTTTTAAAAGAAAGTATATGTTCATTGTAAAGTATGTATCGAGTAACCCTTGCTTCGTATCGCGTGTTGAATCTTTAAACCCCTGATCTTCTATAGACCCGTGTCACACTGCGCGTTTTCACCGGTACGGTTGAAACAAATACGTTTTAGATCGTTCTGTCAAACTATCCTGTTGAACTGGATGTGGTCTTTATCAGTATACGTGGAAATGTGTCCGAAAATGTTGAGAAAAAATAGCTCAAGAAAAGTTGAGAGAACCAATGAACCGCCAACAAATTCATCTTTTTCTTTTCTCAAATCATTTAATGACAAGATTTCGGAGATTTCTCAAAAGCAATTTGCTACCAAGTACAATCATCATCGACAACTTATCACTGTATACTTTTGTACAGAAGAGCGGTCTTGTTCTGAATGCCACTAATAAATTTGTCGTTTTCGAAAATCCTACATGTAGCATTCAACCGGACAGTTTGGCTACTTTCATAAGATGCCAGTTGATCAAATGCGATTGATTGAAGATAAATCACTTTGATACTTGCTGAAACTACTCATTTTTAGATTGAAGGGGTTATATTTTATTAGGAGTGTTTAATCTTTTGGGAAGAAAAGTTTTTGTTTGTTTCGAAAGAATTTTTCTTTCGTGTAATTCAATGTCTATATGGAAGTAGCTGTTTCAGAAGGCCTTTTTCTTCTATTTTGTGACTGTAAGTTA
>WOGR01001566.1:0-19547 GCA_015342045.1 Leptinotarsa lineolata | reverse complement strand
TAGGAAAAAAAGTTATATGAAGTACTGGTGATATTTTGACCCCATCTATACATTCCCGAGAGGAAAAGAGGAAGTCCAGGGACACCCTGTATACTATTCACTATTGATGGTATTTCCCTTCTCAAGATAGTCAATGAATATTACATCACGCACAAACCAAAATACCGAGGCCATAACCTTTCCAGCCGATTGTTGTACTTTCGGGCGCTTTGAACGAGGTTATCTGTTGCTCTCCACTCCGATGACGATGGAAAAATTCCGGTTTGTTATGTTTGAACATGGCCAAACACTGCTCAAATTCATCAAGACGTTCTTGTTTTTGGTCAACAGTGAGCTCGCGCGGCACCCACTTTGAACAGAGCTTTCCCATAGTCATGCAATATAGAGGCAACACTTCCTTCCTTTTTGGTCCCTAATTGCGTAAATGATAGTAAAATTACGAAAATTACGAAACACTTGTAGAAGAACTAATTGAAAACAACTGCAGAAGAGGATGTCGCATGTCTCTCAGAATCCATTTCTTGCACTCCCATTTGAATTTTTTACCAGAAAATTTGGGTCCTGTCAGTGACGAACACGGGGAAAGGTTCCACCAAGACATACTGACAATGGAGCAACGTTATCAAGGCAGATGGGATGCAGCAATGATGGGGGATTATTTTCGGTTTCTTATGTGGGAAAACGATGAAACATATAAACGGAAGTCAACATTTGCAAAAATGTTATGCACAAAAGACTTCATTCGAATGTTTTTTCATGTGTATTGTAAATAAAGTCTGTTATCCTCAAAATATATCATTATTTTCTTGTTTTGATCTAACATTTCCCTATATGTGAAAATTTTTGTATATAATGAAAATAACTATAACTCAAAATCTATACGTGATGGAAAATTTTTGATGTTGAATTCGCAGTCAGGATTCTTTAAACTCTCATGTATGTAATTTTTTTTCTCATTTGTTGGCTAGTGTAATTAATGGCATACAAAATTTTATCCGTCATATCGTTTGCGCTAACGAAAAGGGACTTTTCAGTATACGATATTCTGGGTCTATTTTATTTTTTCCTACGAGAGCGCGCGCAACAACCAGTGTATAATAATACCAAAACGAAGGTTCTAAAAATAATTTTTGATAACAGTTGTGCAGGTCATCAAAACATTTAACTGCCAAGACACTGACAGATATAAAAAAAAATCATCTAAGAAAAGATAAAAAACACGTTTTCCAACATTGGATCCACCCCGTTTACAGACAAAAAGAATAAATATTCGATAAGTAACTGTACCTCACAAATATTTTACCGGGGTATGACACATTTTTCATCAATACGTCTTATCTGCGGACAATCGCAAAGGATTAACCGAACAGAAGCGGTCGTTTGCGGTTCATTGTTGCGGAGTTTACAGAAAACCTCGTTTTTGTGAATTTTAGACGGTCTGCGTGGGAGTGGAAGGGTTGTTCCCAAAGGCCTTTGTTCCCCCGAGCAGATGTCCGGCCAAAAGTCCCATTGTACGGCGTGAGACGGCGAATTGCAAAAGTGAATATCTAGGCAATGAAAAACAGCATTTATGATTTGGAATCTACAGAATGACTTCTTCTCAAATCAAGTCTTATAGACAACATGTTCATGGCTTTTTCATTTGATCCTATTCTTTTATACAATTTAAAAACGTATTCCTAACCACCACCAGTTTCGAAAACCACTAACTTTCAAGAGTATAACAATTTGCGTATTTTGATTATTCTCTCTGAAGATTAAAAAAAAATTCAGTAATACAATGAGAGCCCACTTACAAAACTATTTGTTGAATCCAGAAATTTAAGATGGCTTTGGAAAGATTTTTAGTTGTACAACTACACTCCTACAAATCGTTGATAATATACTGCAGCCATTGACAAATTTTTTTTCCTTTAAAGTTCCAATAGATTTTAATAGAATGTCATAATCTTCCTATTGCTATTTTTATATTAGAAAATTATTTACAGCTCACAAATTTGTAAGAATTCAGTTGTATCATTCTGGTGATGACCCGAAAACGATTGTAGATACTAACAATCGAAACGTCGTGAAGTAACGTGGTATGAAATCACTCAACTTTTAATTATATTAATTTCATTTATTTTATTTACTCATTTTTTTTTCACTCGTATTTTATTTCACTGTGAATTCTTTTCAAGTTTTGCTTAATATATTTGCCATTTTTAGCTATTCTTTTAAATTTCAATTGTATTGTTTATTTCAGGGATTTCAAATCATTTTATAAATTTTAGACAATGGAAGTCCGAACTGCTGAAATTCACCACGAAACATTGTCATTCACCTTCAAACAAACATTTAACATTGTTGCCGTTAGCTCTCAGTTCAATTTGTATATGAGTGACCTTCAATCGAAAAAAGTGGAAGTATAGCATCATCCCATTGCCTGCAGTAGGGGTAGCTGATCCTTTTCATGACGTATACTGTTCAAAATAATCTCCTTCTGTCTGACTGCCTTTATTTGTAACTAAGTCTTCGAGTTAGGAAAAGCTCTACTCAAATATTCCTTGATAATTCTGTAGATATGCGCAACTACATTTGCTTCATCTAACAGAATATTTTGGTCGTGTTGCTATCGGAACTTAGAAAATTAAAAAAATACCTCTCGCCCTTGAGGTAACCTTCGTAAAAATATGGTTCTATCAGATATCTATCGATCATACACCGCCAGACGTTTATTCCAAATACTCGCTGATACCGTCTGAAATGTACTCAACGTGATAGATGGTAACAACAAACACAAAATTTCTCCATAGGAAGGTTTTCCGCAATTCGAACAAAAGTGAACAGCGAATTGAAAAATGGAAATACTCAGATCAGATAATACTTGAAATAATACTATGAATTCATTATGTTCATATCATATCGTTCATATGGGAACGATAGCTGTTCAGCTCATTTTTACATTCAATGGACACTGACCAGATCAAATGACTCACGGCTTCTCGACCACGCCTTTTATAATTACTCTCAATTAGACACATGTTGATAGAGTGCAAGAAAAATGTGAGAAATTCATGAAATTCCTCATACCGTCGTTTGGAAGGTCGCCCGCTACTTATCATCTTAATTTATAATTTAAATGAGAAAATTGCACTCGCTGGACTGTGAATTGATTTGAATATATTAAAAATAACAATAGGTTGGTATGGATTATGGTGGCAACAATCCCAATGGGCATGACGCAGTGTCTTCCAGAATACAAATGGACTTTTTTTGTCTTCCATAGAAAATTACAATGGACACAGAACGAGTAAAAACCGTTTCATTCTAATTTTGGAAAATGATCAATGTCGAAGCATAGTTCATCTACCTTATGTTGCCACATACCGGATGAAAATAGTCCAACTGATCTTTATACGAGTGTACTTAACATGATTATTTCCACAGGAAAATAGGCAACATTACGACATTTAGCGATATAAATATCATTCTTCATCAATAAACTAACCGTAAACTCTAGATACGCAATTAGAAATAGAAGAGACTGGAACAAATTTATATGATAAAATATTGGAAGAACTTCATGGTTCATCACTGACATTTGTCTCAACTATGGTAAGCACGTTATAAAACTGGGACTCTTCTCTAAATTATCACATGAAAGACCTAGAAGAAACTGTTCATTATCAGAAGAAACATTAAATAGCATAAGAAAAAAGTCATCTCCATGGCTATTCCTTTAGATATACCAGATATACTTTTGAAACGAATACAAATACATGTTTAACACTTTATCTCTATTTTGTATCTGACAATGACTATACTAGAAAAATTATAGGGAACACTTAGAAATACAAATCTGTAACAACGACAGAGGCAAGTTAAAATTTATGATGAAGCAATGGTAAGAGAAAACTCAATGTCAGTGGAAAAATATCATCGTGGTGGACACACGAAGTCATCTGAAGTGAAAAAATGGGTACCTTCGAAAAAAAACAGCACAGAAATATCATTTGGGAGGACCATGAGTTACTTCGGAATCGTCATCCAGAAAAAGTACATTTTCTAACGTGCTAGGAATCGCGCGTTAAAATTTAAGACCTCGTTAATTCTTAGCTCTCACAAGTTTCGTCTTTTGATGACTGTCGTTAGTAGGGGCGACAGCTGATTAATGGAAAAAGAGATTTGAAAGATAAGAGACAGATTTGAAATAATATTTTTAGACAAAATGTTAGTGACAAGTTGGATATATCCTTATTTGAATATTTTTTCAAGGAACAGGACTTCATTGTTGAAATCTATCGTACCTTGACATGACACCGCAGAGCCGGCACCCGTGTCTATTATGTCAAAAAAAGTTTCGATTGAAATAATGTAAATCAGAATATCATATATAAATTATTAGTATTCAAGGTGGAGATTGAATTAAAGAAATGTTGTTTTATTTTCGTAAATCAGTGAAGTGTGGCAATTCATTTTCCATTTTTATCTTTTGAATCTGTTCAATGTATTGGAAAGTATTATTTGATTCACAGAGTCACTTGAGTGGTGTCATTAGAGTTAGGGTCTAGTTATAAATGATTGTCATTATCAGAGTCTTTATTATAGTCACTGTGAAATATTATCAGCTGAATTCAATTTGAATAAAATTTTCAAATTGAATCAATTTTATTATTTAATATTATAAATTCATGGCTTCCTGTTTTATTGAGGAAGCTGAATTCAATTTGAATAAAATTTTCAAATTAAATCAATTTTATTACTTAATATGATAAATTCATGGCTTCCTGTTTTATTGAAGGAGCGTAAAATTTTGTTTTTGTGGCCTAGCCTTCAATTTTTTCATCATTATATAGGTTTCGACGGAATCATCTAAAAAAAATTATATGAGTTCGGAAAAATGATTCTGCATACACTATTTTGGCAAGGGGCATTTTTTGCAGCAAAACTACCTGTAGGGACTTTTGGTGTAATAAATCCCTACCTTGAGTAGCTTTTAAACTACACTTTGTGTCACACGTTTTTTTTAACATTCCTTGCTCAATAAAACCAAAAATTTATTCTTTTTGGACCTGAAATAAGATAATATTTTTTTAAATTTTTCTCATCGCACCGAGTCAAATTTTCGAACTGTTTTTCAACAAATCATCAAGTTTTTACGAATGATTTACTATTACTGAATTTCCAGTGATGCCGAATGAGTTTGGTTGTGTGTGGTATCTGGTTGGATGATTTGACTTGAATATCTAATTGAAATAATATAAGGGTAGTTCACATTTTTGAGAATTTATATTTAATGTATTTACTTGGGGAATTAGCAGAAAAAAACATGAGCTGTAGTTCCTCCAATATTCCTGTCAACAATTCAACAATACAGAATCATTTCGCTTATCACTTTTTCCCCTCCTTCAAAATTGTGTGTACTCATACCACTTATTCAACGTGAACCTCATCTGTATCAATCAAAACGTCAGCAAGCTTTTAGTGGGAAATATGCACCATCACAGACGAAATGAATCCGACAATTAATTAACGTTGTGATGAATAAAACCAGTAGCAGTGTTGTTCGAGATAACATTAATCGTCAAGACATTTTCCTTATGCTGCATGAATTTAAGAACAAAATCAATTCTATATTGAAAGTGGAAGGCAGTTTTATTAAATTTGACTCATTGAAATTCCTCTGAGATTATTATTATCATGTTGAATTGTTGTTAACCTAACATATTTTTCCATACGATAATAATAATTCTTATACAATAAACTGGGTTAATAAACCCCAATATAGAGCGCTTTTCTTCTAGGAGCCCAGTTTTAAGAGTAAGGATTTTCCCACATTTCATATCTTCGATTCTACTGGGAATATATTTCCCGCGTCAAAACAAAAATACTGTCTCTCGATGCGATTTTTGCTAACCAGGTGTGTTTGCAATATATACAATTTTATGCACTGTTTGATAGTTACATTACAACTTTTTAACATATTTTTTATTTGATTTCATTTTGAGTATGACGAAATTAAATCTGGAAAATCTACAGCAACTTTCTAAACGCCAGTGAAAGGAGTCAGGTATAAAACTGAGTGGGTTCTATTTTGGTGGTAATATTTCAGGCTCCAAAATAGTCGAACGTATTGAAATTTTCAGTTGTCACAACCAAATAATCACCGTGACAAAAAGTTGCTAAGCTGAAGTTGCCAGTATGCGGCTTGCCTTAACTCTCAGTCGAGGTTATAAACTTTCAACTATATTTGGCAAGCCATATGCAGCATAAACATGATTCTCAGATGAATAGATTGCACGTTTGTAGATATATTCAAATAATAACAACGAACCAATCCATCGTGAAAGCACAAAACTCCCCTAGCGTAAATCATTTCACCAAAAATATTATTTATCAATGGCTATTCAACAGCCCGCTAGCCTAATTATTTAATCTTTTCACATTTTGCGCAAGGGTTAGAGTGCACATGGTGCAGATGTTGAATATTACATGAAAACGGCTGGAATGGCCTTTTGTATGCAAAAAGATTCTTGCTTCATTGCTTTCAGAAAGTATATCTGATCATATCTTTTTGAATGTGGCTCGAAAGTTTGAAAAGGGCATGCCGAAAATCAGATTATGATGCTGTTGAATAAGACGATTGAATGTATTCATTTACGGAGTGTTTGCGTTACATACATTGGTTCTTAACATACGAGAAAAAAATAAATGAAAATGTAGGACATTTCCACCTTGAGGTGTTCCAAGTTTTGCAATATATACCTGACCTTACGGAAGTTTACACTTCCACGAGACCAAGTTCATGTAATGATAAAAAATAGAGTAGAAATAGTATGGTTAACATTTCCAGTGTATACTTTTAGTCTTACTGCTTTTATCTTACAGGCAGAAATGTACGCTGAAGAGTTGTGTCTGGAAAGAGGTACTTCTAGAATCTGTATTTTATCTGAAGGCATTCAATTGCGAATGTAAATCAGTATGGGACTTCAAAACCTCCTCAGGATACCTGCCAGAAAAAATCTAGAGATTTTGATGTGGGCTACAAGGAAAATAAATGAATCGAGGAAACTGATGTTCTTTCTCCGAATTGGAACATTTCTCTAGTATCTCAAAAAGCCATATGATGAAAGAATAACCAGAATAGAAATCTGATCAGTTAAGACATCACCGGTATAATACCAGGGCAAAGACACGCGAAAAAGTTGAATAGTCTACGGCCAAGTTTTAGGGTGAGCCTGAGACAGATAACACGGCTTCTTGGACAATGCCAAATGGGTGAACAGTGTAATTTTTTCTGCTATGGCAGATTTTGTTGTTGACAATTGGTCACTATCACTTCGTCTATTGTTACAACCTACTCTAAAAATAAAGGATCTACTGAAGCTACCACAAGCATTTTGAACGAACACAAATCAAACAAAAACACGAAGGGATATTGCATCAAAGATAGGTGATCATATAATTGAAGACCTATCTAAATTTAACAATTTTTTCATTCAAGCTCCCAATGATTTGGTCAGCCAAATCCCTTCCAATACAAACTTTCATTTCAAAAGTGACTTCAATCCCTTTACTTTATTTTTAAATCACAGAAATGAAATTTCTTCATTTGTTGATTAACAAACTGGAAAAAAATCGTCAGGTCCAGATGACAAATAACATTATACTAAAAAGAGTTCTTCCTTTATTAAAACGACCATTATCAAATTTGATCGATATGTCTTTCTCATCAGGAGTTTTTTTTCAGCAATTGATAACTGGAAAGGTAATTCTTAGTTTTAAAAAACGGACACTGACTTTGATGGAAAATTATCGTCCTATTTCAGTCCCATATGGCTTTCCTGAATTATTTGAATATGCCTTTCTGGATGGACTAATTTTTATATCAGCAATCCATTTTGACCCAAAAGTAACATGGATTTTGTCAACAATAGGTCCACTAATACAGCAATGTTTGTGTCATTGCAAATGACGAAAAATAATAGTACCTTCAAATTCAACTATGTAAACATCACTGACTCTATACTTGAAGACAGTGGTTACACAGCCTATGCTGACAATTTTTCATCAAATCACGTATCCAGTTTTTTAATAGGTACGATTTATTTTTCCACACAGATAAAACACAGTTTATTCGTATTCACAACCGCCAGAAAATAATTGAAAATCTCCAGTTCAATGTAAATAACATATCTTCAAAAAGTGATGGTAATAGTGTTCAATTTTTAGGTATTTATCTGGATGGATTCCTGAATTGCAATAGTAATTGCCAACATCTGATATCTAAACTTAATTCCCTAAAGTTTCATTTTAGTAATTTAAGATCGGTATTGACTAGAGCTCTTATTCTGGGCCAGAATATATTGGTTCAGAAATTTACAATAATTTTTCTGAATATGTGAAGACTTCAAAGAAACTATATTAATCAATAAAAAGCATTGAAAGCAAATTGTTATTATATACTAGCAGAATTTTTTAATAAATCTAAGGTCTGTACTCATTTTACTATCGCTACATTTGATTTTTATAATTAACTTTTAGTATCTTCATTTTATTGCGTTGACAGTTTTCAATACAACTTTATATTGGCTTTATGGAAATGAAGTATTATTATTATTATTAGTAAACTAAAACGTGAGCCAACAATAAGTACGTTAAACAGTGAGAGGATGAATTTAGAACTCCTGGTTCTGCTCACATCGGAAAACACGAATCATATCTGCAAAATAACAAAAATGTTCTATTCTTTTCGAGTTCAAATCTTTTCGAAATTGGGTACTTTGAACCGCTCAAACTTCTAAAGCATGTCACAAGGACTTGAATAAAGTGAATTGTAAAGTTGTAACGATTATTTTCAATTATACAGTGGTAATTCAATTATAACAGTGGTTTTTTCAAGCTTATAAAAAATCTTCTATAAGTTACTTCAATTCTGGCGTATGGAGTTTGACAATTAAGAACAAGATATTACCCTGTTTGTATTTAGTCTAGTCTTTTTTGTTTCTTTATAAGCTACATTCTCACTCAGAATTTTCAATTCCATATAATTCTTATTTTTTGAGTAATTCACAAAAAACTGAAACAGCGGGGATATTGGTTGAAAAACAGACTCTTTCACCAGTCATTAAATCGAATAGTTTTATCCACTGCCCTCGAAAGGAGGTGGCATCCACCTTCAGAGTGAAAGCAACTCCATGTACAGGGTCAACTGTGATGTAGCACTATACAATACATTTGATTTTTGTTACTGAAGCGAAATGAATTCTTATTTGATGATGTAATCACATTCACGAACTCTACAAAAATTGAATAATTCAGGCAGAAATTTTTGGTAATCAAACTCTTTATTGAATCTATTACAAGAATATGTTATTTTAAAGATTGATGAAATTTTCAAAATTTGAGCAGGATGCAGGAGCAAACGGACGTTTTTCAAAGTATCAGATCGGCAAACGACCAACTGGATCACCTGATCTCGCACCTTCGATTTTTTTTGAGACACCTGACGTCATCAGTTTACGATATTGTGACAAATTATTGTTAGAGAGTGCCAATTGCTGACCCCGGAAACTTTTTATAACATATGGAGAAATTTTCAAATTAAATTACTGAATGAAACTAGATGCAGTTATTCAAGAAGCACTACACTGTGAGATTTTCACTGAACAGTTTACAAAACCGCTACACGTATTTCACTATCCAATAGCTTCCTCAGCCAGTATGAACACGCCTGAGGAATCTATTGTATAGTATAGCATTAGTTATACATTATAGCGTCCTAAGGCGTGTTCACACTAGTACAACACGCTTGAGGAAGCTATTGCATAAAGGATCATGTTTTGGAAAGTGTATAGTATACTAATAGTTATATACAATAGCTTCCTAAATCGTACTTATATTGGTAAAACACATCTGAGGAAGTGTTACAAACAATATATCGGGTAATCTTGGTCCCATTAATGTGGCCTCCTGTCCGCAAAAGGGTGAAGATTCGGATAGGAAGTTCGTATCAAAATTGGCCCTACTCGAAAAAAAAAATAGGGAATCACGTAACTGTAGGCAAAACTGTAGTTAAGCGCATCACATAATCACATTTGTGATAATATTTTAATCGATGACTTTATTGAGGGATATATAAAAGGTCCTCGCCTTCTTTTACATTCTATGATAGAAATACTTTTACATTTCATCATACGTAACGATTAAGTTACATCACAGAATCAGTTCACCTGATGGAGAGTACATTTGGTCCACATCATATAATTAGTCATTTCGTAATTGACAAATTAAGTAATAATAACGATTGATTTATAGCGACAAATTACCGAATTATTTGTATTTCATCGTGTACGCACCTGTTTAGGCACACATATAATTCTAATATTATTCAGTAATTTATTGGATTACAAATCGACAATTATTTTCTATTACAAGAGATCAAACACTTGCGATAGTTTATGATATGAAGAAACTAGTTTTACTTCCGGGAGAGTGCGAAAAGATATATCAATTTGGAAATACACAAAAAATGTACAAAGTAAAAGACATCATAATGTGGAAAAAGGTTTTCATCGGGAGATGAAAATTTAGAAAACAAAATAAGGGTAGTGACTAGGAAGGAAGCTATGATGTCAACGTGTAACACTCATTTCCAGCCATTACAATTTACATGAGATAACTGTTTTTTAATTTCGATCAGTCTGGAATCTGTTACTTTCCTGTGAAGAAAATTGAATGCACTATCGGGTTTTCCATCAACGACTATATAATTTCCCGCATGGTCAGAAAGACAAGGTTCCAACACCCCAGTCTTATAAACATTTGGATTTAAGATAGTGAGAATATTATCTAAACAGTGAAGTCTTCTATTGTTACAGAAAGACTATAAGAACCCACCAAGTACAGTAAAGCGTTTAGTATCGAGGTGTTTTCCCTAAAATCAATGTTAAAATCACCTAATAATATAACTTTTTTGTCACTGTTGAGAAAATTATCAAAAAGAGCTTCTAGGTTTTTAAAAAAGATTTCAATATTGCCATTTCTGTTAGTTCGATAGATCGTTATTATAAGTAAATTAAGATCGATTAGGTCGATTCCACAAAACTCAGCACTGAGTTCATCACAAAATTCTGTGAGTTTGATAGTTTTAAAATTAATATTATCTTTCAGAAAAATTGCAACACCCCTATGTTTACTTTGGGTTCTACAAAAACAACTTGCAAGTGTGTAACCATAAATATTGATAGATTTCAAATTGTTTTCTTTTTGCCAATGTTCAGAGACACAGAACAGATCAAACTGATAGTCGTAGATGATTCAATTCTTTCTACCTTATTTGATAAACATTGGGTGTTTATGTGAAATATGCTCACTGCACCATTGCCATCAATCAGTATACTCAAGTTTGTATTGGTTTTGAAATGAGATTCACTTCCATTTATAAAAAATTGTCTGGCCTATGATTGTTTACCATCCGCTTTTGAAAGTCTCTGTATTTTTGAAAGTCGAATCGTTTGAACCCTACTCCTCTTGGCCACAGTTCAGGCTGGTGAATATTTTCTTCATGTAATAAATTCACTATAACTATGAAGCATTTCAGTTTATTTGTTTCACTGCTTATATCTTTCACTGTACAGTCCTCGTTTCCTCCAAGTTTTCCTTTTAAATATTTAGTGATATCTTCCTCTGTTACTTTTTGTCGAATCCTGTATACATACATCCAAATTTGGACTCTTCTCCAACAAAGACATCATCCTTGGCTTTACCTAGTTTTGATCTTTGTTTCCAGTCACTTTGCTTCTAGTGGAATAAGTGACATATTTTCGTGTGTTTCCTTCATGGCAACTGAATGTACAAGAGCAATAGAGGGTATTTTGTTACCATTATGGAGCAGTACGGCTTTTAAACTCGTTTTAGACGAAAAGTAAATTTAGAATGTCGTGTTCATCAAATTATTGTGAAAAAAATCATAACTCAAAAATCTTTCGTGTTAGGAAATTTTTACCATCATTTTCGCATTTAGGGACCAAAACTTATCAAAGAACTGGCTTTGGCGTTACAGTCGTAAATTGGCTGTACACTAGTGTTATTGGTAACGCATAAATTATGATGAAAATTAAGAATTGCAATGATGTAAAACAAGGTATCGAAAATTAGCCTGTAAAAGTAATAATTATTTGGCCGCTAGTCCTGAATAAATGCATATCAAAAC
Organism: Leptinotarsa lineolata; assembly: GCA_015342045.1. Classification (NCBI taxonomy): domain Eukaryota; kingdom Metazoa; phylum Arthropoda; class Insecta; order Coleoptera; family Chrysomelidae; genus Leptinotarsa; species Leptinotarsa lineolata. The sequence goes on along the minus strand of WOGR01001566.1, from coordinate 7,351 downwards.
TATAGGTTATTTCAAAAGTGTCCGTTTTAATGTCATGTGTTTTTGTAGCTCCCTCCACATCTCAATGAAGATTTATTCAACTCTGCCTTGGTAAATACTGATCGATAGAGAAATTTATACTCCACACATCCAAACTTTTTCACTCACAAAATAAAACCTTACATTTAACACTCATATCATAAATAGCTATTTACAGCATCGGGTATTTATGACACACGTGCAACAAGTGTATGTGGTTTTCAATCCGTAATAGTAGTCCTGGTGAAGACTCGTAACGTGCGAAATCTGAAAATGGCCACTGCAAATGTATTTTCAAACTCAATTTATTTAAAATTATTACATTGAAGCCGTATCAGATATACGCCAGCATCGCCTCCAACCTGCACAAATTCAGTTGATGAACGAGACGACTCTATAGATAGAGACAGTTCGACACCTGGACATGAGACCGACGAGAATATAGACGCTTTCAATTTAGCACATCTCAGATGCAGCCGATCGCGTCATGCCGGCAGAGTTTTTGTTTCTGACAGTTATCCAAAACGAGCGAGACTAAATTCGCAGGAATCCCGGACGATATTGGTACAATTGCATGTTCGAATGTCGAGACGACTTTTTATAAACCTGCAACAAATATTATTAGCTTCCATGTAATAAGTTATGGTGTTAGTCTTCCATAGGAGCGTTTGAAAAAAGAGTTTATACTAATAATAAATTGTCCATTAGCCCATGAAGTGAGGTAGGAGAGTTAATGCATGCTATCGGTATGAAATTCGAAAAAGACAGAAGAGGGCGATGCGAGGATTTCAAAGAGGATATGCAGCTCGTAGACGAAATCATTCTCGTGTGAATGTGGGAGAGACAACCAGTTGCTTTGCTTTGAAGTGGAACAATGCTACTCACATGAGGTAAACTCAGCAAGTATCAGTACAAACGTCGACAGATCTCTTCAAGGAAACTATTGACAAAGAACAAAGTTGCTAATATAAATATGCTTGCCATTTCACTTCAGTACTCCTTTTGAGTAGTGAAGTGGACCCGACAGAAACGTAACAACTCGACGTAAAGACCTGAGAATTGATCTCCATAGGAGTCTGCATCCCAAATTTTGCGTTACATTTTTTTTCTTCTGGTTCTGAATGGTTCTGGTTCTGAATGGAGCACTAAATGTTCGGATTCAATTCTCTGCAAGGTTTATGACAACGAGAGAGCAAGAATTGAAGCATATATTATTACACTGAACTAGGTGTCCACAACTATGTTACCGAGTTGAAACCTGTTCTAAAGGTCCACATTAAAACCGCAGAGATCACTTAGGGATGAACCGATGGTATAAGTTTTCTTTAACAACATTAAAAAACTCGGTTTATATCAAAGCACTTGGCTTCTTGTCTCTGGTTGCGTGAGCTGAAGTCGGAGGGGTTCATCATGGCTTGCCAAGATGGTGTATTCAGCACCACAGTCACGTGATTGGTATAAAGGTTCCTGATACTAGGTGCAAGACCTGCTAGAGCCGGCTGAGAACCTTATGCATTTGCTGTCAGCAGGTCGAACATATGCGGTATCAGCTTATATCACCGAAATACTAAGACCCTACAAGTGCTTTATTATCACTTTGATTTACCTCATTCATCGTGAGGACTTGGCTCTTGATGGAGAGTACTGGACGAATAAAGCCAATTTTCAACCAAAAAAAAAACGCGTCCAAATCTTTCCTTAAAAAAAGCGATGCTATTGGGGGGTTCATTTAAGTATGTGAAGCATACTATTGAACGCTACTACTGATAGGCATGTAACGAGGAATTATGTATGACAATGTCCTCCATTTCAGTGGTGAATTTAATTGATGTGTGAATGGATTTATTAAATTCGACAAACTTGCCCAACTGCCAGTACCTACCAGTGAAACTAATTAAGATATCATCTACGTATCTGTACCAGTATGGGGAATTATCAATTAACTAATTATAATGAAGTTAACTTACGAAATTGGCCATGAAATTTTGAAAAGTTGGTATATGGATAAACGGAGTGTTATTGTCATTAGAGCGAAAACAGCGAGGAGATATTCAAAAGTAAAATGGTCTCTTCCACGTAAAAACGTAAAAAATCCAAGAACTTCACATTTCAATTTGAAACGCAATTCAGCTATATTCAATATCAGCATCGCAATTGAATGTAGGAAATTCTGAGCAAACCACCTACACCCTATTAGGATCGATATTTCCATCAACACGGAGACGCAGTTCAAAGAGATGAAACGCAATAAAAGGGAATAAATCCCTTCCCGAGATATATAATTAGTCGCGTGCCACAGGTTTGCCAGTTCGTGAAAGATCCCGAAAGTAAGAGGGCACTTTAATGTGCAATCGCATTATCACGGGCGGGTAATAAAAGGGTAGAGAATACGATTAAATTGTCGGGTTTTTCAATTCGTTTGTCAAACGAATTTACCTGATAGTAATTTTACAGAAATGAAATACATTGTAATGAATAGAGGTGATGAAGAATAAGAAATAAAATATCTTATGTTTTTTAACACTTGTATTTGTAACTAACGTTACTGCAATTTCGTTCTATAAGAACATTATCAAACGAGTTTATTGTATTCGTTTGAAAATGTTGTTATAGGACGAAATTGCTGTTTCTGGTGGAGTGGAGTCCTTATAACACTTTTCGAACCATTGCTTTGCTTGAAAGGTATTTTTTACCATCAAGAACCGGTGTAAAATTAAAACAGGAAATTGTATTTGATACATTGTTTTCAAAATAACAAAAGTAGTGTCACTCAGAGCACAATGACTCACAAACTTATGAGTAGAATATATTATCATGAAATTTAAACAGCTTTCTTTTGCAGGTTAGTAGTAACAAAAAGCAGTGAATTCAATAAGACTAGCGCCATCTATGTCTTAGTCCAGAGACTTTTCGGTCCATGAAGTACGTTATTGAAAATTGCTGATTGAAAACTGATAAAAACAATGCTAACTTTGGTACTTTATCGAGATCAACATAAAACAATCTCATTTACTTCTACGGCACAAAAAAGTTTACTCATGTCAGATGTGCAACATGCAGGCATATTAAGCCAAAAGATAATACAATTAAATATTTCAAGGCCTACAAGAAATTTTGAACGACCAGGATACATTTAGATATGCAAATTCCTCCGCACCATTGAGTATAAAGTAAAAAAATCGATTGAAATGTGAATAGCAAATGAGAGTTATCATTATTTCCAATATTTATTGTGATGAACTAGTGAATATAGGGTTTTCATTGACAAACATATATTTGCTGGTTTTTGAATATAGATCCGCAATAATTTATGTTAATCTCTCGTATTGAAAATTAACAATTTCGGAGCGTTAGTTATTATTGTTTCATAAGAAAAATTAAAAACAATTCAAAGCACTGGTACTGGGGAGTTGGAATTTAGAAAAAAGTTCATGCATACTTTTATTTAACATTGAGTGCCCAATATTTTATAAACTACTTAGAATAGGTAATACGAAGATTCAATTGTTGAATCTAGAATATATAGAATATGGAATGAATGGTTTCAAATAAATCCGGAAATATAGTTAAATTATTGATATACAGGAAAATATTAGACTTCTTATAGAGAAAATCAACACATAGCCTATGTACATTATTCGATTTTTCGTAGTATTTGTGAAATACTATTTTTTATTCCGATCACGTTTATTTTCAATTTTATGATAGATTTTTCGCAACTTTTAACGTAACATAATCTTTGTGAGTTGTGGAAAGTATGAATTCACCTTTGAGAGAAGTAAGGTTGGTGGTGGAAGCTAATAAGGACTCCTGTCAAAAATTAAGAAAAAACAGTGAAAAATCATTCAATTGAAAATCACAAAAAAGAAAAATACCTGGGTTATTGGAAACCCTTTTTTGCTTTTATTTTCTCGATGTCCAGGTATGAACCATACTGTACTTGAGGCCATGTTATTTAACTACTGATGCACAATTAGAATATCTAATCAATCATATGAAAAAATTTAAATACCGAATAAACAAAATCAGTTTATAAATCATCATCGAAGGAAGTATGATGTACTTCGATATTAAAGTATTTATGGCGTCTTGAATTGTTAATAACTACCAAATCATACATTTTGCCCATTATTAAGCTTGTTACTACTTTCAAAAATGAATTTTTTGAATTTCCATCAAACTTAAAATTACCGAGCTACGCCTATGGCAGTGAGCTGAGCAACAAGTGATATCTGAGTCTTGTCGAGGTTGAAATTGAATGATATCCTTGCAGTTCGTGTTTCACAATACACCAGCTTGAGTGAGGACAAGCGAAGGACTATTTGCAGGATTTGTCGGTTTTCAGAAGTTTCGTTTCATCCCAACGTTAACGGATGAAAAGAGTACTTATTACTCTTGAGTTTTCTCTTGATGTTGGTATAAATGAGATGAAAATATGGATTATGTGGAGAAATGTCTAGCTATATGAGTATTGAATTTTATTCATGTTCATCGTATTTCGAACAGAAGAAAATAATAACACCACTTCCCATAGTGGTATGATACATTATACAATCGATAAGTGAATCATTAGTTCTCACCTACTCCCCGTTTCCTTGATTGAACTAGACATCAAGGATCTTACCTGAAACAAAAAAAAATAATTAAAAAAGAATATTTAAGATTTACGTTATTTACATACACTTTTTTGATCATATATATTCACAAATAATATGAAAATATAGGTATATGCTTTTCCATATAGACCAGAATCTAATTGGTAATGAATAGCTGGCAAGTGAGCATTTTGGATACATTTTCAATATTCATTATTCTCAGCCACCATCAAACAAAATACAAAATTTCGCAGATGATATGTACCTTTCTATTTATTTGTAAATTCGTATAAGGAACTATGAAAATAAATTTTTGAGATTTTGAAAACTGTTTTTCAAAGTTAGTGATTTTCGAATTTTCAGTGGCAGTAAGACAATTTCGAGAAAATTTCACCACAATTTTCGAAGACACTTTTAATAGTAAATAATAGTCGTTCTTCACAATTTTGTGACAACAATATATGGTTATTACACTGAGTAAATTTCCATTCTTTATCTGATTCAAGTTGGAGGAAGAGAATTAAAGGAAATATTATATATTTTTATGAGAAAAAAAAATCAAAAACATATCTGTTCGTCTTCAAATATCGTATTGTCACGATAATAATGAGGTATTTGACAGTAGATCTAACGCTATCAATAGTTATAACCACTTCCAATGGATTCTAAAGACTGTCATAATGAAGAAATTTTGAAGGTACTGGATGTAATGGAATCGAAAATAATGAAAGAATATTTTTTATTGGTTATGTTTTATTATGTCATTCAAATATTGAAACTAATGGAATACTATAAATTTCTGATGTTACATGTCAAAATTTCAAAATAGTTGAAAATATGAAATTTTGAATATATCTGAATTTGATGAATTCTGAGTCGGAATATGAATTTTGGGGTATAAAATAAAAATTATGGGATTCTATATTTAGAAGTCAAAAATTCGTTAAATTAAGTGGAAAACCTAGAATTCCGAATTGATTAGCCAAATTTTACGGATCACAAGAGAAATTATGAAATTCTGAGTTGAAAAGTAGAAATTTCTGAATAATGAGTCGAAAATATGAAATTGAAAGTTGTAAAGTTGACATTTCAAAAAACCAAAATTGAAAATAATAAAATGCAGCTACCCTTTCAAGTGGTCGTATTTCTAAACGAGCGAAGTGATTTTCCCAAGGAAACAGGTCGTTTTTGAAATTTTGAATTACCACCCAAAAGTTATTGAATTTCAACTTGATATTATCAAAGTTTTGAGGTAGCAAGTCGTGATTCAGAAATTTCGAGATGATGAATCGGAATAATAATAGGAGAAATCTATTTAGAAATTCTCAAACTCTTAGTGGATTAGTCAAAATTGAGAGTTTTCTTAAAATAAACTCTTAATAATTATGTGTAGATTATGCAAAAAAGTAAATTTTAGACACAATCTGGAAGATAACACCATTTCGAAACAACGCCTTCCATATAAACATTAAATTACACGAAAGAAAAAAAACTTTTGAAACAACTACTTATATATGCACATTGAATTATAAAAAAACACTTTTTTCCATTTAATTTGTATCCCAAACATTCGTTAAGGAATTGAATCAGATATCATTCATAGGATTGCTACACAATTTAGTATACGAACGAGGTAAATTTTAAATTACATGAAACAGTGTCATCCTCAATGGCAGATATCGATGCTTCGCAATAAGACTCTCGTTTCGAAATAAGACATTCGTCTTTACCGAAAATTATTCTCTCCTAAACATATACTTATCCCGTTCACTTTAAAATTTTTCAATTATGAGTTGATTAGTCGAAATTTCTGGAAAAGTCTTGGTAAGTCAAAATTACGAGGTATCATTTGGAGATTATGAAAAATAATGCTGTGAAAAGATTTTTCCAACGTCAATTGACGAAATCATCATCGATTGTGCAAAGACAGTTATATAGCGGCATCTGAATTGACAGACATTATAATGTTATTTATACCTATGAACTTGGAAGTTCTTAATTTCGATTTTTCAACTCTGTAATTTTGAATTGATACTTCGGAATTTCATTTTGGTATTCCTAAATTTGGATTTTGAACTGGAAATTTTGATGGACAGAGTTGAATTATAACAAGAGTTTTGATTCAAAAATTTTCATTTCGAGTTGATTTGTTATTTGGAATTCTAAGCTGATAAGCGAAAATTCTAAAATATCAAGTCAATTTTGAACAACCAACTACTGTTTGGTTTCAAGCTTCGAAGGGTGATTGAACGCCTTGGAGTGAGCCAATCCTGGAAGACTTTGCCAGAAGTCTTTAAATCTTCTTGCCATCCAGATAATAAATGTTTGTTTGACAAAGTTGACAGGTTCTGGTCCGATGACGCTACTTGCAGCACCCCCCTTTGCAACGGAGTCAGATCAGAGACAATTTGTCAAGTCTTCCTATTGAGGAGTGTCGTTTTTGTCAATTTGCTACTAATTTAGACGTTGCTCGGTAGGAGCCAAGAGCTTCCAACGCCGCTTGACTGTGCGAGAAAATTTTTATAGACTTGTGTGTGAGGTTGGATTCTACCAATATCTCCGCACACAATTCAATAGCATAGATTTCCGCTTTAAATACAGTCGCATGGGTCTTTAGGCAGCGTGAAGGTGTTTTCGATTCATCTGTGAACCAACAACTATTTGCTCTTAATATTTCCCTCTCCCGGAGGATCCAATCCTCTCTACTCGGGAAAAGTACTTTATAAAACAGTTCGTAG
>WOGR01001565.1:0-42382 GCA_015342045.1 Leptinotarsa lineolata | reverse complement strand
GAACGTTATTGTGAATGGCGAGCGCTACTGTGTTACGATTGATGACTTTTTGTTGCCTAAAATGGAAGAATTGGAGATGTCTGACATGTGGTTTCAATAAGACAGTGCCACATGCCACACGGCACGCGAAACGCTGGCCCAATCAAGAGCCGACTTCGGTGAACAGTTTATCTCACGTTTGGGGCCCGTCAATTGGCCGCCTAGATCGTGTGATTTAACGCCTTTGGATTATTTCTTGTGGGGTCATATTGAGGGTCATGTCTACAAGGATAAACCAGCAACGACTGGCGCTCTGGAAGCCAATATTGAAGCATTCATACGTGAAATACCGGTCGATATGTTAGAGAGAGTGTGCCAAAATTGGACAACATTTGCATGAAATCATCTTCAAACAATAAATTATATTGATCGTTCTATCGATTTCAATAAAGATTTCATCATTTTTTTCAAATTTTTTGTGTTTTTTTGAAAATCAAATCCTATACCTCTAAAAAAACACTCATTAAGTGTTAGTTCGGATCATATATTGCAACTGAATTTTGAAGTAGTTATGCTTAACCAAACAAACTGAAATTTTGCTTACACGTTTAGTGATGCCATTTTACATCCAATATGGCCAAATGCCCAAGATGGCTCACTAGTTTTCTTCAAGCTTCCCCGTATTATGGGTATCAAATGAAAGGGTTTGCTGAAAAGAAATAAAAAGTAACATGACATCACTCGAAATCCAATATGGCGGACCTCCCAAGATGGCGGGCCAATTTTTTATGCACCCCATGATATGGGTATCAAATTAAAGGGTTTGCTGAAAAGAATACAGAAAATGAAATGAAGTCTTTCCAAAACCAATATGGCGGTCTCCCAAAGATGAAGGCGGAAAATAAGATTAAGGATAGTTTGGTGGTGCTCGAACAAATTTTGTAGGTACCGACCATGCAACAAAGAAACATAAATGAAATGAACAGGCTGAGGAACATGCCCAGCGATAACTGAAAAATAAATAGTTAGAAATTTTTGAAAATAAACATTTTTACTAGCTCCAAAAATTAGGAAATAAATTGTAAATTGATTATGATTCCAAAAATATTGTTTTTTTTAGCCAAACGAAAATCTATCATGTCCTATAAAATGTGTAATGTATAAATGTTATAAAAGGTGTTCAGAATCGATGACTATTTCTAAAGATATACAAATGGGCCAAAACTCAGTTTTTTCACATGGAACACCCTGTTATCCAGAATGGTACTGAAGTCTCGATATGAACTTGACTCATTTTCATGAAACATTTCCTATATCAAATGTCAACTGTTCACGTTTTTCTTGAAAGAAAAAAAACATGCGCATATCCATCTTAAAATTACGGACTAGCAAAGAAAGTTAATTAGAACTAATAATTTTACGTCATGATTTTTATTGAAGACATGATAACGTATGAATTAAAAATTGTTTATTCTAAATGTTCCAAAAAAGCAAAAATTCAAAAATATTGCATTGTGTTTTCACACATAATATAAAAATTATTTCAAAATTCATTAACATTTATTACCTCTTTTTATCAAATTGTTATTTACAGCACGACTGATTTCATCGGCATCTAAGGAGTTGACTGCTTGTGGAACTTTTCTAACTATATTCTGCTCACTTGTTGCAGGATCTGTATATACAATATTTGTGATATGTCTCTGGTCCCCACACATAATAGTCAATAGGAGACATATCGGTGAAACGTGCTGGCCAAAGGTACGGCCCATTATTGGTAATCCACCTCTTTTAAAATAATGATCTAGTTATACAAATGAATATCTCGAGAATGGTTCATTTTTGGTATAAGATGTCTTACAAAAACTCCCATCAGAATTATGCCAGGTATTCAAAAATTTTAAAATTTTTAGGGTTTACGTTTGAATTAAGGAAGTTGGTACAAACTTTCAGTATAACCGGAAATGCTAAAAAAACGCTATTATTTTCATTCGATAAATCATAATAGAAAAACCAATATTTGCCAATTTTCAGGATATGGATTCTATTATTTCTAAAAATACGACTAACCGACGATCATTGTGCTGTACCCCGTATAACGCATGAATTTATTATGAGCTGAATAAATGATATTAAAAATTCCTGTAACAATTCGATTTCGATTTTGATTTTCTCATTTTTAAAATAATATTTCATTGTATGAGTAATGACGTAATTTTGAAAGAAACATCTTATTTTTTCTAATTTCCGCAATACCTTGCTGATATCATTCTGAAGGTACCTCCAATGTCTCTTTTGTTTGTTTTTGGAAGTGTTTCAGTAACTGTAAGATGACTAGCACCACTGATGAAGCCTTGGCGGTTCGAAACAGCACTGTCGGGTGTTGGTGCCTTGCTGTGGAAACTGCAGTATAAGGCAAAGGAAGAATCTCATTTGGCGGACGATGTCGAAGCTTGACTTTGCAACAGACCGCCTTGAGAAGCCTCGTTTATCCTTGATATACGTGACGTCAACTATGGGATCTGTCGATTTTCATAAGGAGAGATGTCATCGCCTTTACGTTTTATACTATTACCCACCGTGTGTACCACTCCCATACAACTTGTGATGCATACCGCCAGAAATTGAAACAAAACATATAGGGAGTATTTGAAATTATCATTTTAAAAATCAGTAAATAGAAATCAAAAAATTTTGGTAATTTTCAATAATATTCTTTTTATAACTCGAGATAAATTGATGCTTTACTTTATGGACGCAATGAATAGTATTCCCCTGTGATGATGACCAGATTTTGGAGTAAGAATGAAAGTAAAATGAGAATTTTCAAATATCATAGTCCTTCTAGGCCCCCGTATATTTTGAGGTACCTACATGAACTCTTTGAAATTTAAGAGTTACTACAGAATTTTATGTTACGTTTTATCGAAGTATGTGTTACATTGTACTATCTTGATAGCGGTGAATTGTCATAGGTTGCGTGCGGCCGTCTCATGATCCAGACATCGTGGGTTCGAACCCAACTTCGTCAAAATATTTTTGACGAGATAATTTTTCTAGTTAAAATTGGGTTGATTCTGCTAGGTTACAATCTTCGATGAGTGAATATAAATATGTCCCATTTCAATAGGATTTAGTGTTCCACTATTATTTATTCGTTTTTGGTTACATACATACTTTTCCTGTTCACTTAATAAAAATTATTATGGTTATTATCAGTATAATACCCAGAACACGACTCTAATTACCATAGTAGGTAGTCTTTGCCGTTGCTTATTTTAGTTGATTCGAACAAGTTTCAAAACAGATTAAGCAAATAACTTGCAAATGGCCCTTTTGATTACTGTTTATAGCGTTTGTTCATGATATTCAAAATCTACATTTTTTTGTGATATTTATTGTAGCTGACATGGATATGAACCTAGAAATTAATGATGCTAGAGAGGATGTGGCCGACGACACAGTTGCGGATACTTTGAGTTACAAAGGTAAAGAAAGAACAAATACTGATTCTCAAAAACTGGACGGAACTGATGCACAAGTTAGTCGCACTACAAAACCTAGACATCATCGAAGACATACAAAAAGGTGGAAGAGGGCGGTAGACGAACTCAAGCGGTCATTAGAAGGTAATCAGATTTTCATTTCCCTTATATCTTACATAAATTAACAGGATAATAATTTTTTTCAAATGTCAAATCCTAGATGAAGACACTATGAAGAGAAAACTTGTACTTTTCTGAATAATAATAACATGGATTTATGAATACTGATTTCGAAACAGTTGGCTAAAAATACATATACTATAATTCCAAAATAGAAAGCACTAAATTGACAGATATGATTGACGTTTTTGCCTTAATCTGTCTCTTGCAGTGGCGTACGAAAATTATACTGAGCAGACAAGAAAAAATGATGATAAATATATAGAATCACAACCTTAACAATGTGTTCGTGTTAATGCAGTATACTATTTCTGAGAATTTGGTTCCTACTATTATGGAATTTCACTATAATACATTTGATATACTTGTAAAAAATATGAATGTTTATCACCTCAAAGGTCCGACTTATTATACTTCTCTTTTGATAAAAAAGAGTATACAGCTTTCCATTCACAAATAATTTTGGTGAATTGTGGAATTGGAGATACTCGTGAATCGTTATATTCATGCCACTTGCCTGTGTATGGGTGTCTACAAGATGTGGTTATAGGTAAAGCCGGGAACAGACATGCGGTATTCGGCAAATCCCGAATAGTAATTATTTGTTGTTCGGCAAATAGCGACTAGTGTGTATGGGTTTCAATGGCGAATATTCGCTATTCGGTGTTTCCCATCGAATCAAAGGAGACAAACATTTGCGATTGCTGTCGATACACATATGCGTGCAAACTTCGTGAGCTACTTGTGCATTTGTGGTCAATTGGAGTGATGAGTAAGTGGAGTAATGAAACTGTTCTGGAATTTTTTGATATCTATGAAGGTGAACCAACCATGTGGAATGCATAGTATAATGACCATTAAAACAGAAATCCCGTTTTTGAGGCCTGGAAAAGAAATGAGAGAAGCATGGATGGGAAACATCCTGTTACAGAGTTAAAGAAAAAAAAGATTTTCTCATGGCGTCGTTTAGGACCTGTAATAATAAGATAAAGAATCTACAAAAAGTGGTGCAGGTATACAAGCCGAACAGGTTTGTCTACGAAAAAATGACCAGTTTCCTCAAACATAAAGACCAGGTGTGGACTACAATAAATAATAATCAATTTTATCGAGTTGTAAACGAATAAATACCGAGCGTCTGAGAAAAGGAGAACAATCAGAAATAATGCCATTTTAAAAGGTTTTATTCTACTTGCTCTACCTATTATTAGGATGAACAAATTATCGTTGTTTCCACACCGAGCAATATTTGCCAAATCGGTACGCCGCATGTATGTCCACCCTGCTTGCCAAATCCCAAGTTGCTAGCAAATAACGAATGGCGAACAGCGAATAATCGCGATTTGCCGAATTCCACATGACTTTCCGGCGATGTGATTAGATAGTGAAAAGGTTTTACATTGTCTGCTCATATCTAAACATTACAGAGTAAAGTCGACGGCAACATTTGATTAATATCTTCAAATGTATCACTGAAAGTCAGGAAACTTATACAGGGTCTTATGTAAATATGTGGCCAAACAAAGGTCCGGTAATGGTTCGTTTTCAAGATACAGGGTATCAACATTTGTAATAGAAATAGTTTTTTTCTGAATGTCTTAATAATCGTTCAGCCGATTTTGTTGAAATTTGGCAGTAGAATTTGGGTTGGTGAGAAGCTAATTTAGCCCTAACTAGATTAAAATCATCTTGTACCGTTAAGTCCCGTAAGGCATCCTAACCAACATTTTTAACCAAAAAAATGTGCGCCACTGCAATTTTTGTATTTTTTTTTGCGCTTAGCAACCGAAAGTTCAACTTTTCCATTGTCGGCATTTCTATCGAATCGAGAGGTCGTGGGTGAAAAAACTGAGGTGAAAGACTTAGGCATTACTTATAATAGTACTTTTTCCTTCACAAAGCATATAATGTTGTTAATGAAACCTGCAAATCGTATGTTGGGATATTCAATGAGACAATCGCGTGAATTCAATGATATAAATACAATCAAATTACTCTACTATACTATAGTTAGACCGAAACTGGAGTTTGCTTCAATAATTTGGACAGAAGAATACAAAATTACTTTAAAAGAAATCGAAAAGGTTCAAAACAAATTTCTTCGTTATCTTTATTTTGAAAAATATTATAAATGCTCTGATTACAATTTAATACGAACATCTCGACTAAGAAACAGATTCAAAATATCATTAGAACAAAGGCGCAATTTGATTTCCCTAATATTCATGTATGTAATAATTAATTATCGTATTGATTCTCCCTAAATCCTACGCTTTATTCCGTTTCATATTCCTTCGCGCTGTACTCGACATAAAAATATGTTTAATATTTCTGTATCAATATCTATTACTAGAATACCTCTCGCAATCATGTTACTATTAGCTAATTATAGCTAATATTGATTGGTCTCCACCACATTCCAAATTCAATAACATAATACTGAATAATATACAGAATATATCTTCGTGAAAATATATCTACCTAAATCTGTAACCCAACAGTTCTGATAGTATTTATGTAATTAAATTACATTTAAGTTACATTTGCATTAAATATAATCATAATAATAAGAATCCATCTAATAAAACTCAATACGTTTGAATGGATTAAATAAATAAATGAATAACACCCTGTATATATTTTTCTTTGCGCTTCGAATGCGGGTTTCTTCTTTCGTGAAGGAATTTAGGCATTGTGATAATCTTAGTTGAACAGTTATTTGTGGTATGAGAAAAAATAAATTTTAGAAGGTTACCGATGAGTGTCCACTGTGAGTGGACTTCAGTGTACGAGAGATTTTAACTTACCTACGAAACTGTCCACAAACTTGGAGTTTTCCATCCTCATATATCTCAACCAGGAATATCGTGTTGTTTCGGTTTATTTCAGATTCTCTTTCGTCAAAATTAGGTTTCTCAGTGACTTCATTTGACATCATCATGTAAATCTATCAGAAGATTATTCCCGAGATGAAAGGGCATCTACCCTCAGGGTGAAAACAACCCTCGGTGCAAATCGGTACTGTTTGGCATTCAAACAAGATTCATTTGGATGAAATTTAATCAAATAGGCGAATGAATATCATTTCGATGTCATCGATGACATGAGTAGATCAAACTCATTCCGTGATATAAAGTAGCAATTTTATGAATGAATTGTGTGTTTTTTTTTAATGTTATCCAGATTTGGTACTGAAGAGCCGATAAGGCAAGTATTTACGACGAAACATCGATGTCTACCAGTGAGGATGACAGTGTTCTATTTTATCTCTTTCTTTTACTATATTGTATAGTAATCCTATGAATGATATCTGATTCAATTCCATAAAGAATGTTTGTAATACAAGCTGAATAGAGAAATGTATTTTTTGTATAATTCAGTGTCCATATAAAAGTATTTGTTTCGAAAGTGTTTTTCTTTCGTGTGATTTCAATGTTTACATGAAAGTAGCTATTTCGAGAAGGCTTTTTCTTCCATTTTGTGTCTGAAAGTTACTGTTTTGCATGGTCTACAAGTATTTGTATAGATTTTTTTTTTGGAATTGATTGCTTCCTGCCTTTATTCAGAAGATTCCTACATTTTTTTGTATCAAGATGGGGAAGTAGAAAGTCAAAACCTTTCTTTCACAAAAGTTGAACTATATCTATTGAATAATGATGCTTGTTAAATTCTGTACTATGATATATTTCCAATTGTTTTTTTTTATTTCAATAGAGGAATTTTTCTTGTTTGTATTTTTCCAGGAACTCAAAATCGACTGAAAAGGAGCATATCCCCTCTAGATTCCAAAATAAAACATGGAGGAAACGCGATTAATTTTACAGATGATATGAATTTAGAGAGCGACAGTGTTTCCAGTTTCGAAACAGACCTTCTCAAATGCTACGACAGTAAAATCTTGCTTTCACGAGGATTCGTGCCCAGTCGACTATGCAATACCATGGATTATTTGGATCAGAGCAACCACATGGTGACAGAGCATACCGTGGTATCGGACGGATACTATTACTACATTTTCTATTCCGACAATGACTTTGTCAAGAACGATATACACGCGGTTTTCAATATATACAAACCCACATATGGATTTGCGAATGATAGTAGTGGCCATGAATGTTTGAATCAGACTCAATGCGAATTTCCCATTGATTTTTTTTCTGATGGGACAGTGACAGTAGAAGTGCCTACACGTGATGGAATCGAACACGAAGCTGACGACATTACTTTGCTCACCAGTACTTGTAAGCCAAGAATGGGCGTGTACATGATTTTTCCTGTTCTAGTATTGCTTTCAGTTCTGATGTGTGCTTTCTTGTGAATTTTCAAAGGTGCTTATCTTACGGGTAGTGGAGACGAAGTAGGTACAATGTTGCATTTTATCCTTACCACTTTGACATGCATACTCTCCTGGCGCGTATCCACTTGCTACAAATGGCCCATAAAGTAACCGCAAACGCGTTACGGCTAGTGAAAAAGGAGTACTGTTGCATTTTTAGCCATACCACTTTGACACGTGTAGCCGTAAATGCTAAACCATCATTTGTCTGTTTTTAGCCGTCGCATCAAAGGATTGTTAGTTACGTACGGCGAAAAATTGGACGAGTATGTATGTATCACATATCTTTATCTGTTGTATGCAGCGTTGGTTCGAATGACCGATGCAGTAAAAAGTCAAAATGCTTCCAGAAGCGAACCGTGTCATCTTGCAACGAGCCGGTGTTACGTTACGGCACATTGGCTCATACCGATACGCGCCTACAAATCGAACCATTATTGCATGCGACGTTATGTCGTACCTCCTTCGGTTACGTTACGAAATGATACTGTCAAAATTACGGTGTTACGTTACGGCCTATTGGCTCATATAGCTACCCACCTTAAGCTATTGTCAGATTTCCCAGAACCGGTAACTCTGGATGATGTGACCGCACGTTAAAACACGTTTATTTTGTTAATTTTTACAGTTTCCAGTGATCTAGTCTCAGACTTATGAGAACTACTTCAACACAGCATTGCTGAAATCAATTCATACATTATATTCTGAAACTGAAATTTATTCATGGCAGGTCATCTACATCGAGTTTATGGAAGAACTGCACTTAAAAAAGCTTGCTTCTCACTTCATTTGCTAAATATCTCCAGCAAAATCTGGTATGAAATATTTATGAGAAATAGAAGTGATTTCTTTTGAGCAAAAAGTGACATTTTTACGGTTTTTGAAAAATTATAGTCTCTCACATTATTTCAAGAATTGGTTTGCTAGAGAAAATTTATATCAAAATTCTTAGAATGTAGTGGTTTGTGATGGATTTTTATTTTTTTCTCTGTGTATATGAATGAACAAGTTCTACCAATTTTCATTTGTCGAAGTTTCCCATTCATTGAAAGAGGAGTAGAATCAAAATAGTAATTTCTCTAAAAATATTTCTTTTCATATAAGCAGTAACCTTATGGTAATGATGTGAGTAATCTAAGTTAATGAATAAAGTCATTCTAATTATGTGTTGACTGAGCGAATTTTTTTTAAATTTGATGTTGAAAGACCATAGTACAAATTATTTTTATCAAATACAGATTGATTAATTCAACTACTAAACTTTTTTTCTTGTATTTCCTACAATAATTCCTACAGTATGTTTACATATGATATATAATAGGGATGTTGACTATATTTGGGATCAATTATAATTTTTTTCAAATTCTATAAAAATAATTTCATAA
This sequence comes from Leptinotarsa lineolata, assembly GCA_015342045.1. Lineage (NCBI taxonomy): Eukaryota > Metazoa > Arthropoda > Insecta > Coleoptera > Chrysomelidae > Leptinotarsa > Leptinotarsa lineolata. The sequence continues at coordinate 33,017 of WOGR01001565.1, read as the reverse complement.
TCGTAGTTAAATAATTAAAATCGTAATTCAAATAAATAAAACAATAAAAATGAAATGAAGGCGCTTACTTATAGAGTAAAATTGTGATAACGAAATATATATTAACACTTACCCTAACTAATATTTGTACAAAACATCAAACCAATAGATTTATTCATTTTATTTTATATATTTATCTAACGGGTAGCACCCAATATTAAACATGTTTTTACAAAGGTGTACATAAATATGTATTTTCATCAAGTATCGGCCAGTTCTATTCAATTGTACATAAATACTTATGATTAAGATCAATATCAAAATCAACCTAAAAGACATAAAAACTAAGATTAAACCCAAGGATAATGAATGAGTGCAATGTGCACATATATGTATTTCATATGTTGGCGACCACACATGAAAAATACTCCAATATGGATCTGACCAAAGAGTAATAAAGAGTTCTGATGGAATAAACATTAGTGAATTCTCTTGTGGTCCTGCAGACAAAGCCCAGCATTTTTGTCGCACTATTCACAACCTGTCATAGTGGAGATGGAATTCAACCTTGGTGTCAAAAAGAACACCTAGGTCCAGAACAATATTTGCTGTTGTGAAAAGTTTGCCATCAATGTTATAATCGAATTCAATATGTTCAAGTGATCGATAAAATGACATAGTATTGCATTTATTTACATTCAGTTCCATGTAGTTTTTGGAGCACCATTTGACAATTGAAGTGAGGTCCCTTTGAACGTTGCTGATGACACGGCTAAAGATTTTAAGATCATCTAACAGCAAAAATTTTGAATGTTTTATTATTCCTTCAATATCATTGATGGAGATATTGAACAAGAAGAGGCCTAGGTGGCTTCCTTGTGGCACTCCTGACGTGACGTAAATCTCCTCAGATATGAAACTCTTGACTTTTACATATTGATTTCTATCTCGAAGATAGCTTGCAAACCAATTCAATAAATCTCCGTAAAACCCTATTGCTTCAAGTTTCCCGAGCAATACTGTATGATTAACTGTGTCGAATGCCTTGGAAAAGTCTGTATGAATTACGTCCACTTTTGTTCCAAGGCATTCAGCACAAATTGAGTTAACGTTAGCAAATTTGTAGTTGTTGATTTACACAGGCAAAAACCGTGTTGTTCTTGTATAACAACTTGATTCAATGAATTCTTTATTTGATCATAGATCAAACAAAAATATTTATATAAGTTATACTCTGCTCAATATAGAACTCACCAAGTCATATAACTCCCGTTTCATGAAAGGTTTAGTGATCGCCAGCAATTTCTCAAAGATGTAGGAAGCATTCATAACGTGAACTTGTTTCAGCTTGACAGGTAGTGCCTCCTGAAGATATGCGAAGAACTTTTTAAGTGGACCAAGTTTTAATCTTGTTAAATGCATGAGACCGACCTGAAAATATAGGTACTTCATATTATGATTTTTCTAATATATTATAAACATGATCAATGTTTTCGAGTAATTTCAATTTTGTTTATCGGATAAATCCAATATTAGATCAATTGGCTTCATTAAATCCTAGAGAGATAATTAACAATAAACAGTTTTTCACTGTTTTCTTAAGGAACCTTAACTGCTATTTCGTTCTTTTATTTATGTAAGCATGTGATGTTTTTGTTGGTTGAGTAGCTCTGAGCAAGAATTCGCCAACGAGTACCAGAAACTTTTGTAAATGTTTTCTTATTATGTTTGTATTTCTTTGTATTTTTCAACGAAGCCGATTTGTTATCAAATTAACCAAATTAAATTAATTTCAGCTTTTCATATTTGGAAAGTTACTAATGACGGATGTTCCTGATGGAAGACGTTAAATAGAAATCTAACGATTTAACTTCAATTTTTTTCGCAGCATGGGCTGGGTTTGTTGTTGTTTTTCCGCCGGGTATCTGCCACCTGTACCTACATAATCGTAAGTCTCACATGAGAGGTAAGGCTTTAGTAAATTTCACCAGAACTTGGGCATTTAGTTTGTACCTTTCTGGAATATATTCATTATTCTGACTCCCAATACAGAGCATATTAATGCGGAGTTGTTTTCGAACTTTGTCTGCAGGGGACGCGGTGACCAGCCAACCGAATCAGCTAAAGGCGAAGATGAATTGAAAGGTGTATTTTGTAATTTTGGATAGGAAGGAAAAAATAAAGAAAGAAACTTTTCAGGAATTCAAAATAAAATATCACAACCAATTCTGAAAACACTTTTACCACTATGAAGTATTCCAAAAACTTTAAAAGCTTCTACGCGATGAACATCACCGCCTTTTTTAAACGGAAGAAAAATATTATCAGGCGATGAATAGAAAAAAACAATTGGCAATAAGTAAAGAATTGCCAACCTCTCTGAAGATGTCAATTTCTCGAGTGGGCGAAACGTTGAGAAACTCTGAATAAACGATGGTCATCGTACCAGAAAAATAATTGAATAGAACTGGTCAATACTTGGCCAGTTCTATTTAATTATATTATCCATATTATAGTGAAAATCATACAATAAACTGTATTAATGAGTTTTACCAGAAAAATGATGAATATAATGGAACCTAACGTCGAAAGCCTCATTAAATTGAGATGTTTTGGTATCCAAAATTTATATTTTATTAAAAAATTCCTGAAAGATCAGTTCTAATGACAGGAAACACATAGCATTCATATTAGACAGTAGACTTTTTATGAAAATGAAGCACAGAAAGTTTCCTAGATTCAACTTGAATAAAGATACCAGCGGATTATGTTATTATGGTGTTATGTCCACCACTTTGAGTTATGTAGAAGTGGGCAAAAGTGTCATAACAAACTGAACTAACTTTAATGGGTGGCTTGACGGACAACAAATATACTTATATACTTATTTAAGATCAATAGAAAACAGATAAAGCGACAAGATTGGATCACTGGAGGAATAATCATATCGATGGGCACCAAAAACAAACTTCATAAAAAGATGCGTAATGAACCCAACAATTGAAATTAAAAAATTGAATCGGAACAAACTCAATGAAATGATGAAAAGAGCAAAACTATTATTTTATAAGAATGAAATAGATAAACATAAAAACGATTCAAAAAAACTTTGGAACTCTATGAAAACTATTGAAATAAAAAAAATAGAAAACAAAATGAAACATTTAAAAACAATGGATGACAAGATTACTACAAATGACCAAGAAATTGCCGAACAGTTTGTCCATTATTCTACTAAAATAGGCAAAAATTTGAAGAATGCCAAAAATACAAGAAGACATAATAACTTCAGAGAAAAAACGTATTGAACTCAATGCATCTGGAAGCTTGCACCGAAAGCGAAGTAAGAGAGGTGATTCTAAATCTTAAAACAAAAAAGCCACCGGAATAGATAAAATTGAATCTAAAATTTTAATTAAAATCGTAGATTATATAGTAAGACCGATAACATTCATTATAAACGTATTCATTGATGAAGGAATATTTCCGGATGCCCTTAAACATACTGTTGTAAAACCTATATATAAATCTGGAGACAAAACCCAACAAACTAATTACAGACCAATTTCCTTGATAAGCCATGTCAGAGTTTTTGAAAAAATTCTTATAATAAGAATAGAGAAATACATGAAAAATATCATATACTCTCGGATAATCAGTATGGATTACGCCAAGCCAATTCAACACAAGATGCAATGGTTCATTTGCCAAAAAAATTATGAGGCGATTGACATAGGAGAAACCTCATTATGTGTCTTCGTTGACTTGGCGAAGGCATTCGACACAGTGTGTCACCACAAACTACTAAGAGTATTAGAAAATATAGGTTTCAGAGGTGGACCATCGAAACTTCTCACTAATTACTTATCAAACAGAAAAAAGAGAGTTAAAATCAACAGTTCATATAATTCAGATCAAGTCATTGAGTGTGGAGTGCCCCAAGAAACGGTTCTTGGGCCTATCTTATTCAACATTTACATCAATGATCTCTACAATATTGATGTGGAAGCAAAGATTATTAGCTTTGCCGACGACACCGCCCTTCTATTTCGTGGCAAGAACTGGAACAATTTGAAATTTATCGTCGAAAGGGAATTGGAAACTTTATTTCATTGGTTCGACAGTAGGCTACTAACAGTAAACTTTTCTAAGACCCACTTTATTGCCCTCTCAAATTATAGCAACAACTTACCCACATATAATAAAATTACAGTTAATATAAACGGCGATATCATTGACATCGAAAGGAGGGAATATATAAAATATCTAGGCCTCATTATATTCCAAAATCTCAGATGGCACAAACACGCTGAATACGTAACAAAAAAATTGAGATCATTGATAACAAAATTCAAACTGTATCAAATATTATTCGACTCGGCGCAAATGAACATTTTTCATGCAAGCTTAGCCCAAACACATATGAACTGTGGCATACTTGTTTGGGGTGGGATAACTAATAATTATATTAAAAACTTAGAAGTGACACAAAAATTGCTAATAAAGATAATATATAATAAGAACTACAGATTTCCTTCAGATAAACTCTTTCAACAATCTAAGCTATTTACATTCCATCAACTATACTTTCTTAATCTTGCATGTTACCATCACCAACACAAGTGTGAACTGCCCCAAATAAACCATCCATACAATACTCGGCTAAAAAACCAAACAACAAGAATACCAAAGGTTGAAACTACAAAAAACCAAAGATTCCTCTCTTATCTATGTCCTATAATTTACAGAAAAATCCGAAATGAAATAAAAATGCTTAATGGTTGTTTCCTATTCAAAAAGAAATTGAAGGTATGGATTTTAAATCAGCTCTCCGAACAAATTCTCGAAGCATTTCAAAGAGAAATATAGAAAAATTAATTTGAACCCTAACAATACAGAGAGACAGAAAACTTTAAAGTACATTTAACTTGAAATGCCTTAAATGTACTGCTTATATTTGTGAACATCGAAAGAGATTAATATATAATGAACGAAAAAAAATAGAGTGATATCTTTGAAGGCGCCCAACTTACCTATACTCAAATACTCATTTCACTTTTATTGTTAGATTTATTGTCATTGTATAACTATTTGATCTAAACGTATAGTGTACACAACACACTTTCATATATATGTATGTGTGTGTGTGTATGCATGTGTATATGTGTGTGTGTATGTATGTATGCACATGTCGCGCAATTAGTTGTGTGGCCACGTGCCGTCTATCAATACACATCGTGTGGCCTACCTACTTTGAGTGGCCATTTTTTGAGGCCACTCAATGCGGACCTATTTTAAACCACTCTACGCGGTCTGCTGATAACAATGGTACCTACTTCTCTATTTGACCCCAGAGTGATGGTTCTGGATTGTGTCAAAATTTGTGTTAACTCATCAATATTTCATCTACCTTATGTGGCCATCACTTTCGTCTGACCAGTGCCGCCTCTTCAATAACATACGTCTTGGAAACTGCTTTCAAGGACTCTCGTTTTATTTATGAGAGATTGAATAACGACTTGCTGATAAGCTTGCTGGAAAGCAGCTTTTATGGAGTAGATCAATGGAAAGGAGAAGCTGTGACAAATTTCATCCTGCATAAGCTCGGGTTAGCGAAGAGGCTATTCCCTGAGGCCATACTCAATTGTCCAGCTAATTATGAACCGAATGTGTGCCGAGGTGAAGGTTCACGTACAACTCCATACATTCACTACGGTTGAGGAATTGATGCAAAACACAGTGGCTGTCGAGTCACTGCTGAGAGGCAGCAATTCGACGACCGCCCTCACAGGTGCGGTCAGGAGAACCCAACACGAGGACCGAGAACCTCGTCGTGGCGGTGATGAGCACCACAACAAAGAGGGTCAAAGGCAAGGGGCGCCTAAGGCCAGTTATTCGGAGCTCAGAGAGGGTCACAGAGAGGGCCCGTCTCAGCCGAATGTTCCGACACGTCGGGAACCGGTAGGGGCTGTGCGCAGCCCTATACCGCGACAGAAACGGGCAGAGGTAGCTTCTACAACTCGAGGTGTTGTGAACGACGAAAGATACCAACGCCGGGACAACAAACCAGTTGCAAGCGGGTCGACAGCTATAAGGTGTTTCCATCGTAGCGGGCCCCACTGGAAAAAGCATTGCCCAAAGCTACGACAGACGACTTCCACTGGCCAAGGGAAAGGTAGTTACCCGGGCTAGGCCGGATGGTAACACGGTGGCGCGAGTGGTCGAGGCGACCCTGCCGCGTGAGAACGGTCGTCCAGAGGTCAGCCAGCCGTCGAGAAATGCAAACGGGAGTTTCAAGAGGGCTTCCGAAGGCGGTTCGCAGACGAAGGATAGGCAGTAAATACACTATCTGTCGAGGAGGTGGCACGTCTAGAGGGGCGTACTTCAACGATGGTGGATGGTCCACCTAGCAAGGAAAGGCAGGGCAAATCGCGGAGATTTTTGCTTGGATCGCCAGCAGGCGTTGATCGCGAAATGGTAGTTGTGTCGCCGGCGGGCTTAAATCGCGAAAACCAGGTAACCCAGAATGGGTCAAAAGGACTTAGTTCTGGCGGATCCGGTGGCCAAACCGAGAATAAGTCAAGAGAACTTAGTTCTGGCAGATCTGATGGCCAAATCCAAGAAAAGTTCAGTGGACTTAAATCTGGTAGGTCAGCTGGCCAAGACGGAGAACACTCAATAGGATTTAGTTCTGGAGAGTCGGCTGGCAACACCGTCAAGGAAAATCAGATTGAGTCAACGGGACTCAAATCTAGTGGACCAATGGGTCGTTCAAGTGTTAGGAAAAGGCAGGACTAGTTGGAGGAACCTGTGCTTGTCGTAAGAAAATCCTTAGTGGTAGAGAAAGTGGCCAAGCCACAACAACGCGGCATAGAAGTTGCCAGAAGTGAAAACTTCTGGAAATCGGGTATTTCCATCCCAGCCAGGTTGGGCAGACGGGATTATAAGAAGAAAGGAACAGAACTTGGAAAAAATTATTCGCCGCATCGGAGAGGCAGATAAGATGTCGCGAGGTATTTTCTCAAGGAGACAATTAGCTGTCTTGAACAAGTTGAAATCTTGTGAAGGATGCAGGAAGGATGCAGAGCAGGAAGGGAGCACTTTCAGAAAGGAAAAGCAGCTTTACAGCTTTGCTCGCAACCTGTAAACATTCCAAAGCGGTAGTAGAACGAAACCAACGAGAGTTGAGAAAACGGAACGAAACCAACGAGAGTTGAGAAAACGGGAATTGACGTGTTACAGGCGCTTTCAGTGTCCCTAGGATGGGTACGACAGCTGATAGCGTGACTGATAGTCGAGGTCAATTGAATTCAGGTCTGGTCAACCAGCGAGCAGCAGATGTTGGAGGAATCATGTATGATGGAAACCCTCAGCCAACGAATGTTGAGGGAATCGTGTGTGATCGAAACCCTCAGCCAACGAGAAAAGCCGAACTCAGGTGCGCGAGAACCCTGAGAGGTACCTGCCCGGACAGCAAGGGGAAAGCAGACCAGCAGGCAGAAGTAGTGGTCAGGCAATCCCAAGAAGGTCTCTGCTTCCTCGTAGCCAGAGGAAGGTACCATGAAAGTGGCGGGGTTATTAATGTTGACTTTGATAATTTTGAATAATTCCGTAGTCCAATTGGGGGTGTAACCCTTGTCGAAAACGTGTTTTGCCTTACTGATTCGTACAACATCGCCGACTTTGAATTTTCCAAGTCCAGCTATTTTCAGATGGGTTTATGTTGATTTGAGATTTTGTTTTTCGTTGGTTTTGTTGATTTTCGAGGGTTCTATGCCTGTTTTTGAGTGTCGCGTATCATTGTAGGATTTTGTTATTTCAGGCAAGACATTCAACCATTTGTAGGTGCCATTCAAACTGAAGTATTTGAAAAGTCTTTCTTTCAAAGTCCTGATGGTACGTTCAACCATAGAGGCCTTAGTGATGCAGTACGTATTGTAGTGATTTATTCCATGTTTTTTCATCAAAGTTTGAAATTTATTGTTGTAAAATTCTGTCCCTTGATCGATTTGTAGATTTTTTGAACAACATCTTGTATGTTCCAAAATATCCGAAAATATTTTGGTGATTTCTTCTCCCGTTTTCGATTTCAGTGGCTAAGTCCACGCGAATTTAGAAAAACAATTGATAACGACTAGAATGAGTTTTAAATTTCGATTTTGGTGAGCTTACGATATCATCTCAGCCAAATCCATCTGGCATACATCATCTAGTCTCTTGATAATGGTACGTCGTCGAGGAAAATTTTTTCTAATTGGTTCATGCAGTTCACGGACAAGTTGAATTTTGTCTTTGGAAGCCATAACTACTGTGCATAATGTTGTGGAACAATTCAATTTATTACGTTGGAGGAAGATTTTTTAAACAACATCCTGTATACGTGATTATTATTGTTCTTTTATCATTCCAAGCGAGCTCGACTCTGGTTATCAGCGTTAACGCCACCACTAACCGATCCAAGTCATTGGTGCTGTTAGCTGAATTTCCTGTGTCATGAAACCCCTGTTGCTCATTCACTGACCAATGACCGAATATTACATTTCATAAGGTATTCGATACCTTTTTCTGGAATGAATATAATTGTTACTATTATAATAATGATAATAGATCATAAGTTCTTTAGATTATGTCTAGCATAATATTGAACAAGTTAGTAAAGTAGAGTATCAGCTATAAAAAAAATATTTATAAGATAGATTAATATTTGGAATATTTTCCACAAATTGTGGTCCATATAATTATTATAGTTATTGATGTAACTCAGTGCATGATAGCATGTAAACGAACTCAATATAATGATGATGGTAGTAGAATAGCTATAAGAGATTTGGGACGGAAGTGGCAATCATGTTGGATTATGCCTATAACTCGAGAATCGGGTTAGCGGCAACGCAAATGGCAGCAACGTTTGAGCGGGAAATTCAAATCAGTGTGTTATCATCAGTGAGTGGTTTGCGGTTAGTGATGGATTGAGTATCGGAGAGATTCAGTCGATAGATAACGGCGCGGTTGATTCATAAAAATGATGCTATAATAATAATGATGAATGAAAAATCAGATAAAAATAAAAAAAATGGCGCTGGGAAACTATTTCCGGGTCATTGGTCAAATCATCATTTATTCCGGGTATTATATAAATGGTGGTAGACTTTCTTATAACGTTTGTAGTATTGAATATCTTTTTCATTGCGATTACCAGTTAATTGATGATGATAATTTAATATCTGTCCTGATATATGCAAACCCATTATTGTTTATAATCCATTGTTTAAGATGTGTACATGTGAGAAATGTATCAGTCATGTCTATCATATTAACTCCATCGATCTCAATCCACCCATTCGATTGGATTCCGATTCAGAATACAGTTCAGTTTTGCTCAGTTTTCATTCGTACAACAAACAGTACACCGAACATTGAAGAAGGAACGAAATTCTATTATTATGAAAATGGCGACAAAATCAAACAAAAAATAATCGATATCCCTTTTGGATATCGATAATTTTTTGAATTGCCCCTATAGGCATTCAGCAACTGTAAGCAACTTTCAATAGATGAGACTTCTGGTACAGTTGCATCAAAGACGGAAGTTAGGCTGACAATTGAAAATATCTAACTCGAAGTTAAACGAATCTTTCCACATGTTTAAATTGAATTGCAACTTCTGGAAGTCTTCCAAGCTGACAGTCCTATTCTCACACAATTCAGAAAATGAATACTCCATATGCTGTCTGCTCTCACACAATGTGCAAGAAATGAAAAATGGGCCGTCAATACTTCCTCATTTCTCGACAGCCCTTGCTATGTGATTGTATATTTTGAAAAAATCGTGATTACACTAAAGTCAGCAATGATCCAACAATATTCCATCATTTGAATATCACCAATATAATGTTGATTCTAAAATCACCAATATAATGTTGATTCTAAACGGCAAAAATTACCCCAAAAAAATATGCATATCCATTTTGCAAATATGAATTATTTGCAAGCCTATTTCAACTACGCACAATTTGGTCTTAGCTACAGAATGATCAATCCACACAAATTAACTCTATACAACACTTTTCAATATAAATACGTTTCTCATTGGAATCGCACTTTGAAACGTTGAAACCTCGTTGAATCAACATATTTTTCTTGAATGATGTGTTGTTGAAACTCTCTGTACACATTGACGTCAAATAATGTATTTTGTCACACCCCGTATAACCTGATAGCGACCATGTCGCTTCTTTCACGTTGACAGTCATGATTTTTTCTTTAACGCTGCACACGCTGTGTACTCCACTCAATGCCCAGCGTCATGTTTTTTCTCTTCCGATTTTTCATTCATAATTATCATTATACCATAATTTTTTTCATTCGATCGCGATTTTATCTTTCAACTGAATCTTTCCGATACTGATTTCATCCTTCAATGCATAGATTATGTCGCACAAGTCTCTTTCCTACTCACTAACGATGACACACTGATTTGAATTTCATGCTCGAACATGGCTGCCATTTCCGTCGCCGCTAACCCAATTCTGGAGCTATACAGATAATCTTACATGGCTGCCACTTCCGCCCAAATCTCTTATAGCTACTCCACTACCATCACTATTATATTGAGTCCTTTCACATGCTTTCATGCACTTAACTACATCAATAACTATATTAATTATATGGACCACAATTTGTTAAAATGGTTTTGAATATCAAATCATCTCATAACTTTTTATTTATAACTGAAACTGTACTATACTGACTTGTTCAATATTATTCTAGTCATATTTTGAAGAACTAATAAACTAACATCATCATTATTATTATTATAAAAATGATATTCACATGAGAAAATTCAAAAGTCACCGTATCCTATGATATCAGTACTTCCCTTTTTTCAAAAACCACGAACTGTTCATCAAAATACAATTATTCCAAAAAAAATTAAAATATTGCGTCATTCATTCTATTATCTGCATTAGTAAACGAAAATAAATACAAGGGAAGATCCTTCGTCAGTCTTGAGTGAGATTTTGATCCAGGAAACATTTCTTTAGCTTCACAACCGTCTGTTGCATGTCGTTAGTCATTTCGGACCCAATATTTTTCTAGGTGGCAAAAAAATAGGAGACGAGTCGCTCAGTGGCTCCAGTAGTCCCATTTCTACCAATCTTGCTGCCCATGGTGGTATGTTTCCGAAAAGTGAGGGAACTTCTTTTTTTGTTTGCACGTTTCCAGATTTCCAGGAAGCTTTTTCCGATTTCAAACGTTTCCGCGGTTGGTCACCTTCATGATCCATCTTCACGAATTTCCTTTTCGATTTCAGAAATTCAGGGAACCGTCCATCCTCCTTTTCGACTTTGTCAGTAGTAAACCTTTTTTGATATGTCCTGTTCACTTCTTCCTTGTCGAATTGAATCTTCACGGGTCTATAAGCCGGAGTCCCACTTTTCTTCGTTTCAACGGATTCTAGAATACTTTTCTGAGGTATCACTAATTTATCCCTCTTCGGAGACGAATTCAACGGAGATAACAGTTTTACACAAAATCTCTGCGATACCAGGATTGAATTCACTCTGTCCGAATCATCGTCAAAAACATTTTTCGTCACCTCCTTGGCATCTGTTGATTTCCTGGGTGGATTCTCGTTCATTTCTTCGTCGAGTTGGAACTTCATTGGCCTGTCCGCCGGAATCTCACTTTTCTCCATAGGTTTTCGAAGTTCATCTTCCCTCTTGGAGCTTTCAGTACAGTCTAATCGTTTCGTGCTCCTCACTTCCTCGTCAGACTGGATCTTTATACCCGTCGATATGTCAATGCCCCTTTCATTCGAATCAATTGTTTTCTGCACTCTCTTCCCGGTTGTTGGTTTAGTTTTACTGTATCGTCTACAAGGTACGAAGTTGCGTGAGTCATTGTTCTGTATTGGCGGTAGGCCTTGAGTCAAATCTGAATGTTTCGTTCTAGAGATTCGGTTCTGAGATATCACTAATTTATCCCTCTTCGGAGACGAATTCAACGGAGATAACAGTTTCACACAAAATCTCTGCGATACCAGGATTGAATTCACTCTGTCCGAATCATCGTCAAAAACATTTTTCGTCACCTTCTTGGTATCTGTTGATTTCCTGGGTGGATTCTCGTTCATTTCTTCGTCGTGTTGGAACTTCATGGGCCTGTCTGCCGGAATCTTACTTTTCTCCATAGGTTTTCGAAGTTCATCTTCCCTCTTGAAGCTTCCAGTACAACCTAATCGTTTCGTGCTCGTCACTTCCTTGTCAGGTTGGATCTTTATACCCGACGATATGTCGGTGCCCCTTTCATTCGAATCTATTGTTTTCTGCACTCTCTTCCCGGTTATTGGTTTAGTTTTACTGTATCGTCTACAAGGTACGAAGTTGCGTGATTCATTGTCCTGTATTGGCGGTAGCCCTTTAGTCGAATCCGAATGTATCGTTCTGGAGATTCTGTTCTGAGATTTCACTAATTTATCCCTCCTCGGAGACGATTTCAACGGAGATATCATTTTCACACGAAACATCTCCGATTCCAGGATTGAATTCACTTCGTCCGAATCGTCGCCAAATAGTTCTTCCATCTTCTTTTTGATATCTGTCGTTTTTCTGAGTGGATTTTTTCTCTCCAATCTTGAACCGGTGATTCCACGTTTATCCTCAACGCTCGCAACAGTCTTCATTTCTACTTCGAGTCTTTCTGTCTGTTCTTCATATTCACCCCTTGGAAATCCTCGTTCAACATTCTTCAAATTCACCTCTTCCGTAGAGCACTTCGGAAAATTACGTTTCTCCACTTGCTGGAATGACTGAGGTCTCGTCGACGAAAAGTATTTACCATCCATTGTTCAGCACTTGGATCAAGAAAACAAGCGAATACAAAAACTGCTTCTTCCACTGCTTCCACACAAAAAATGTCAATTTTGATGCACACACTTGAACGTCGCTACTATCACACACACACACACACTTGAACGTCGCTACTATCACACACACACACACACACACTTGAACGTCGCTACTATCAATAACAGAATATTTGGAGTTTTGGCGTTTATATACGAATTTCAAAGACAAAAATGGATTTCTAACCAATCAGAAAGCCGGAGTTGATGACATTCGGAAATGACTGACCACCCAAGCATAACGGTTGGAGAAAATGGCGGCAATTGACGGTTTAGGTCAATTGCCGCCAAAACCATAGTTTTTACTTTCAATGTGCCTTTTCTTTAAAGCGAAAGATAAACAGGTAACATAATCGAAGAAAAGCGTGGTTGACAATGGGTTTGCGTATATCAGGACAGAAAATAAAATATCATCATCAATCAACTGGTAACGGCAATGGAAAAGATATCCAATACTACAATAATTATAAAAATATCTACTACTAACTACTCAACAATGCCAAATTTCATTAAAACACTCTCTTAATACGTCAAAAAATAAAACAAAAGCCGAAGACGATTGTAGATACTAACAATCGAAACGTCGTGAAGTAACGTGGTTTGAAATCACTCAACTTTTAATCATATTAATTTATTTTATTTTTATTTNTATATTGTTTATTTCAGGGATTTCAAATCATTTTACAAATTTTAGACAATGGAAGTCCGAACTGCTGAAATTCACCACGAAACATTGTCATTCACCTTCAAACAAAAACAAAAGCGGTTTGAAAATAGTCAAACCAACTATAAATGAAAACCCTTCTTCAACAACGAATATAACACTAGAAATAAATGATAATTTGACCAGTGACCCAATATTACATTTCATAGTGTATTTAATACCTTTTTCTCGAATGAATATCATTGTTATAATTATAATAAGGATAATAGTTTATTACTTCTTTAGATAACGTCTAGCATGATACCGAACAAGTTAGTAAAGTACTACAGTATCAGCTATAAAAAAAAGATTTTTAAGATAAATTAATATTCGAAATATTTTTCACAAATTGTGGTCCATATAGTTAATATAGTTATTGATGTAACTCAGTGCATGATAGCATATTAAAGGACTCAATATAATAATAATGGTAGCAGAGTAGCAATAAGAGATTTGAGACGGAAGTGGCAGTCATGTTGGATTATGTCTATAGCTGGAGAATCGGGTTAGCGGCAACGGAAACGGTAGCAATGTTTGAGCGGGAAATTCAAATCAGTGTGTTATCGCAAGTGGATGGGAAAGAGACTTGTGCAACTTGATCGATGCATAGAAGGATGGAATGACTCTCAGAGAGATTCTGTGTTGTAACTGAATCTGGCTTAGTTTAGTAAATGGTGGTAGATTTTCTCATAACGTTTGTAGTATTGGATATCGATAATTTTTTGAATTGCCCCAATAGGCATTCAGCAACTGATAGCAACTGATAATAGATGCAAGCGAAGTTCCGAAGAATACCTCCTTCAAATATAAACTGAGTTGTACAAGAAATAATTATGGAATTCAATAAGAAATGGTTGATTTGGATTAGATAGTAAATAGTTGAATATTCACAAACTTGTGTTTTATTTCAAGTCGATGAAAATATGTTCGACAGTTTTGCATAATTATTGTTATCACGTATTACTGATAAAGCCAGAAACAGGAAATGCAATACGCGATAAGCTAATTGGCACCGAATCGAGAAGGAAATGCGATAAGAGACAGGATATATGCCAACGGTTTCTCTGTTATCTGTATGGAAACGGTTATTTATTGTGCAATTCCATATCGAATTTTCTCGAATGTTCTTTTATTATCACGTTAGAGTAATAAAACAATCTGGGACGCACGATAAGCTTTAGTTTCCGATTGACGTATCAGCAGTAAAGGTTGTGTAGTTCTTGTTGCGTTTGTGTGTGCACATACTCAGATATAAGTACAATATTTCTCTTCAAAATCTATGTGTAATCGTGTATTTTATTGTCGAAAATCGGTAAAGTAAATTTAAATGAAAAGTTTTCAAAATTTTCATTCCGAAACTAAATATTTCGTTTTTTCAATATTTTTCTATGTACTACAAATATAATTTTGAGTGTTACTTTTTAAAATAGTTTTTCAAAATTTTTGTTCAAGTTTTATGTTTAAGTGCTTGTGTAAACAAAAAATTCATTTTCATTCCGAAACCAAATGTTTCGTTTTTTCTACGTATTACAAATATAATTTTGAATGTTATTTTTTGTAAACGATTTTTCAAAGAAGTTTTTCAAAATTTTAGTTCAAGTTTTCTGTTCAAGTGCTTGTGTAAACAAAAAATTCCATTTTCATTGTGAAACCAAATACTTCGTTTTGCGAGATGTTTCTACGTACTACAAATATAATTTTGAGTGTTATTTTCTTTTTAATAATTTTAATTTTTTTTTTTTCGATTTTTGTTCAATATTGCGTACAAATTTACCGCATATCACCAAGGTTCTCTTTGCGAGTTGTTCCTGTGCAGTTCCATATACCTTCAAGTTTCTATTGGCAGCATTCAGCAAACATCCATTTGCCGCGGGGAAAAAACATTTTTTGTAAGTTGAAAATAACGTTTTCAAAAACTTTATCGCAAATTGATAAATTGCTTGAAGTAATCAAAGGAAATTATTCAAGATCCATTGCACGAACATTGTTGAATTTGATTAGTAGACATATTAGAAAATGTGAATTGGCAATGGCGATTGACATAGGAGAAACCTCATTATGTGTCTTCGTTGCCTTAGCTACATGTTGACCAAATACTCCACATTCGCCTCTAGGGTCATTATTAGCTGCTGCATTTTTGAGAAAGCCTAAAGCTTGATCAACTTTTGAAGTTCCTACCGATGGCGATGGTTCAACTAATCTTTTACGTTTTTGGATTTGCTTTACAGAAATGTCAGATGTACGTGGTTTTGGAGATACCGACGCATTTTCAGTTTGTATTTCGGTTTCTTGTGAGTTGGTGGCTTCTGTGAATACATCTCCTTTATCACTTCCAGAAGGTGGTGCATTATCATTTTCCTAAAACACAAGATATTGTTAAGACGATTCGTCTGATTTATACTTTAGTCGATACAGGATGTTTTCAAAGTTAAGTCATTTATTTTAATGGCTTGTAGAACTCGTCAAAAGAAGTTGAAAGACCAAAAATTACCTAAATAAAAATTGGCAAATAAGGGAGTTATTTTACGTTAAAAATTATTTTTATATGCCAATCAGGTCCGAATAATGGTTACAGATTAGTAGACAGTATGAAGAAAAGTGGCAATTTCCTCATTGTGTTGGGTCAATGGATGGCAAGCATGTTACAATACAGGCCTTTTTTAACAGTGGAAGTGAATTTTATAATTATAAATCGAATTTCAGTAAAGTTTTACTTGCCCTTGTTGATGCCGACTACAATTCAATATTTGTTGACATTGGATGCCGAGGAAGGATATCAGATGGAGGAGTATACAAAAATACAACGCTTTACCGAAAATTAGAAAATAATGATCTAGGTTTGCCAGAAGATTTTCCGTTGTCCGATTCGAATAAACCAATGCCCTACGTTTTTCTAATAGATGAGGCATTTGCTTTAACGAATCATATTATGAAGCCCTTTTCTGGAATACATGAAAAAAGAACTCCCGAAAGAACATTTAACTATCGACTTAGCCGCGCAAGAAGGGTAGTGTAAATTGTTTTTGGAATTTTATCAGCAATATTTAGGGTCCTAAGAAAGCCAATATTGTTTAGCCCTGAAAAACCAAAAAAGTGGTAATGGCGGCTTGCTGTTTACATAATTATCTGAGGAAAAGCCGCCAATCCAATAATATTTACACTCCTCCGGGAAGTTTTGACCAAGAAGACGATCAGGCCAATTTTATCCCTGGCAGTTGGAGGCAAGAAAAACCTTCAGAAACATCACTATTGCCTCTTAAAAATCAATCGCTAGAGAAATCCGTAATAGCTTTGCTCAATATTTGTTAAAGAATTAGTATTGAAATTGAAGTATATTATTTTTAAACATGACTTGTGATTAGATTTACATACCTCAACTGAATCTATTGTTTCTCTTGGTTTATTCTTATCTAACAAAAAACCCATACGTTGGAAAGTATACCATTTTGATATGTATATTTCTTCTCTTCCTACAAAATAAAAGCTAATATTTACATACAGTGGCTAGGAATTACATTTTAACAAAAAATTGAATCTATACGTTACTATTAATTGAAAATATTATTAAAGAATACCTTCCTTGTAAAAGTAATAAAAAAAAGTTTTCCACATTAATAGCTAAGCATCAATATAGACATATCTGCATATCAAAAGTTTCTTTATTTTATTTACTTAGTAAAACTACACTAATTTTGAAATAACATTTGAATTTAAAAAAAATTGGAATAAATACCTCTTCCGGTTCCAATGGATTCTGTCTCTTTTGCTTTTTCCCGTCGAAAACTCGATAGAAAACTTTCCATTTTAGTTTTCATCTCTTTTGTGGTACACCCCATTTTATTTGAAATCGCCACCCAAGCATCATGCTTTTTTATTTTATTATAATGACATTTGTTTTTTGGATCCCATAACATGAGTTGTCTTTCATACTCATCTATCAGTTCCAAACATTTTTTCTTACTCCAATTCATATCAATAAATTTTAAAATATTATTTATATCAAATTAATAATATATTATAACCAGCAAAATCTCACGCAAAAACCACAAAAGCGCGTGATCCTCCAGACTCCCGTACTAACTGAAGACCGGCGAACGAATAAATTTCCTTTGTGCAAATCGCATTTACCGACAAATCTCGGAAAATGTTTGGCGCGTTCGGCGCGACGTACTCACTAGGGAAATTTGTTCTGCGCGCGCTGCGCGCTTTGTTCATTCGGACCAGGGCCTCCGCTACCATATGTGCAAAGTGTGCAATGCAAACGGGTGCCATCCTTTAGGGGCGCCATAATCCAGGGTCAAAAATTGCAATAATTTTCAAAAAAAAAACAAAAAACAAAAATTAATTTTAAAATAAAAGTTGAGAAATTAAATAGGATTAGGTATAAATACACACGAAATTTTATTAGTATATCATTCAGTTACTGCCGATTCCTATGTTGCGGAACATGTCAGGCGGTAGTTTCTTGATTTTTCCTGTTTAGACATGAACAACGCCCGAACCGCTATAAAAGAGATGATGCATCGCCAGAGGCGTTTTTAAACCGGTTAGTTCACTGAACCGTGCAACAAGTGCATAAAAATAAGTAATCCTTTTAATTATTACATTTAAAGTTATTTTTATTTTGTCAAGTGTTGTGTTGCATAATATTTTGTTTACTACTTTTTTCTAAAAAATCAAGTGCTGAATACCTGCTGACTCCAAATTTAACGGTTTGATTTTTTATAAAATGATGAGTGGTCTCTACTTCAATTTATACTATCAACATTAACCCTTTATAGGATACTGGTTATAATTATTTTTGTTTACCCAAATATCTTTTTTATTAATTGAAATGTCATTTACAGGGCCTTTGACTACATTTACGTGCTTCCTAGAGCCTTTATTATGCCAGATAGAAAAAAAAATGTTTTAAGCAGAAGTTGTAGATTTTTCCTATATTATCTTTTGAAGTTATCAGATAAAAACAAAATCGCATCGAAAATGAAAAAATATAGGCAGCATCCACATTAACACCCTGTATATTATGCGCTGAAATAAAAGCCCCTTTTTCCCTGATTTGAAAAATATATATCGTCGGCCTAATTGTAAAACCATGTAACTCCACGAAAATCAGTTTCGAGTTTATTATACCAAATTGTTGTAGAAAATGCTCTACACCAATGATATAAACCTCGTACCTCCAAAAAATTCCTTGAATATAATAAAAAGGAATTTTCAAACCACGTATCTTTTGTTAGTGTTTGTTAGTGGTTGTTATTTCCAACCCACTAACTCCTAGTTGTCCATGTATTAGTAATAGGCATGTCAACAGTGCTCTACCATTTGGTTTTTTTTATTACATATTCAGTTTTTTAACAATCGTGGTTGAATACACTGACGAAGTAAGTACCGCTTTTTTATATTTTTCAAATAGAAAAGTGACTTTCATATTGTGAATAGTTCAATAATATGAATTAATATGGATTAGAGTTATGCGGTTTGACTAAATCAGAGATTATAGGTTAGAAAACACCGTATTGAAGTAACGTGTTTTGATATAAGCCTCTTTTTATTTCAACTATCGCAAGTCATTTCACGTTTAATCGCCGATAATAATTAATGAAATATCTCAAATAATCATTATGTAATAGAAATTATATCTTTTATCAATCATAATCCGAAGGTCCTATATAAATAGAGAGGTATGTGGCTTGCAAATAGGTGATAACTGGAGTTACGTGTTTTGTTAATGCAACATAAATGTTTTGCTTTCTGAAACTTTCCAGTTTTAGATCTATTTGTGGAGTTACGTATTGAGTCACGTATTCGAATTTGAAATACAGAAGCTTTTTCCTACCTGAAATTTCCAACTTTGATTTCAGATGAGTTCAAGAGCACGAAAGATATTAAATTTGCTGAAAAATGAAAAACGGGAGGAAAAATCTCTCATGAATCAAGACCATTCCAGTTTTGTTGCTGAAACATCCTCTTTAATAGAAAACTATGATGCATTGAATTGTGATATAATGGAGTCCTCGACAGATCGTACTGATTCTGTTATTGCTAGCCAAGTATTTATTGTGCAGGCTGATGGATCTCTTGTAGAGATATCTAACGCAGTGACTAGTACTGATACTACCACTGTTATTGCTATAGATTCACTTCCACCTTTGTATGATAGTATAATTCCAAGTGAAGGAATATCAGATAGCAATGTTGTTCCTAATGTAACTGAGGAAACAAATGTTGGGGTTATAGAAAAGAAAACGTCAATTATTGACAGCACTGTTTCACGACAAGTTTCTAATGTAAGCGAGGAAACCATAAATGGGATTATAGAAGAAAACACGTCAATAATCATAGACAGCACCGTTTCACTTCAAGTTCCTAATGTAATCGAGGAAACAAATAATGGGTTCATAGAAGAGAACACGTCACTTATTGATAGCTCTGTTTCACAAGCAAATGAAAATGAGAATACAATAAATATAGCTGGCGATAACATTAAAGAAGATCAAATAGTGAGCCCAAAGCGTAGAAAAAGGCACAAGGTTAATGAAAGGAAATGGGAGAGCAAGAAAGCAAAGATTTTGAGAGAAAAGGGCGAGGAATACCAAGGAAGAAAGCTGATAGATGGAAAGTCAAAATTTTCCGTTATCAAGCCCCAAAGAAAAATGAAAGATGTGAAATGTAAGTGTAAAAGTATCAAATTCCACTGTGCTTCTTTATCCATTGAGCAGAGGAAAAAATATTTCAACAATTTTGGGAAATGTCGTGGGAAGCAAAAAGGATTTATGTCAGAGGGTTAATAGATGTGAATTTAACGGAGAGAGCACGTGACAGGAAAGAGCCAGGACAATCGAGGAGACAATTCACTTATCAATTTCATTTGACAGTGGACCACAGCAAATTGCGTGTTTGCAAAAGTACATTTTTAGCAACGCTTGGTATCGGTGATTGGATGGCATTAAATTTGATAAAAGACAGAAAAAGTGATGATATTAATGATAATGAAGTAATAAGTGAAGATGAAGATGGAGATATTACGAAAACAAGAAATAAAAGAAGACGACCACAGAAAAATGTTAAATCAAAGCGAAATGAATTGAATAAAAAAAAAAATTCTATGAAAGAGTTTTTCTCGACACTCTCAAAAGTTGAGAGCCATTATTGTAGATAATCATCAAATAAACTGTATCTTGAACCATGTTGGTCATCAAAGGCAAAATTGTATGAATTTTACTGTAATGATTGGTGTGGGCAGAGAAACATGAATCCATTATCCAGTTGTACGTTCCATAAAATGTTTGAGAACCTGAACCTTAGTCTCTACAGACCAAAAAAAGATCAGTGTGACAGGTGCATTTCATTCAAACATGATCACATTGATAAAAGCAGCTATGATGATCATATGAAAAAAAAAGAAGTAAGAAAAGCAAAAGAATTTGACAAAGCTAATGAAGAACATGTCTACACAGTCGATTTACAGTCGTTACTTTTAAGCCCAAAATCCAATGCATCAGCATTATACTATCGAAGCAAATTATCTGTACATAATATGACCTTCTTCGACTTGAGATTTAACGATGACTATTGCTACTTATGGAATGAGAGTGAGGGTGAACTCACTGAAAATGAGTTTCCAAGCATTTTGACACACTTCATTGTTTCCCAACTACCTCTAAGAAACAATAGTAATGAAGTGATAATTATCAGCGATGGTTGCAATTACCAAAATCGTTGTGCTATATTGGCAAATGCACTAATGCATTTAGCAAAACAGTATAATATTGTCATAGAACAAAAATATTTAGAAAAGGGGCACACCCAAATGGAATGTGACTCAATTCATTCAACAATTGAGAGATATCTGAAAAATAGAGATATACATGTTCCAGCTGATTACGCAGAAGTATGTTCCAAGGCCAGAAAGAACCCCAGGCCTTATAAAGTTCAATACTTAGACTACACTTTTTTCAAAGATTATACTAAAGCTATGCCATATAAATCAATCAGACCTGGAGTAGGTGTAGGTCAACCAAAAGTAACAGATATTTGCTGTCTTTTGTACACAGAAGATGCTAAGATATACTACAAACTAAATTATGAAGATGACTACAAACCGCTACCAATTTGCGAACCCAAACAATCAAAAAACACACGATATAGAAGGAAAGAAACAACTGCCACGGCGTGTAACGATTCACATTTAATTGGTCAATTTGTATTTCCTCAACTGTACTCATCCAAACGAAAGATTCCTCGATCAAAATATAATCATCTACAAGAGCTAAAACAAACGATGCCTTCCGACTACCATTCATTTTACGATGTTTTGCAAACTGATTGATTGAGAAAAATTTAACGTTTTTCCAACTTTGGTTGGTTTGTCTCTGTGTAATAAACTAATCCAATTGAAATCTGTTATCGAGACCTTTAAACCATGTCAAATTGGAGAATCGAACACCCCTTTTCATTCATTGTTACTTCATGGAATCAAATATGAACTCTTGTACTATTAAGATTATAACGTAACTCCTAGTTTTGAGATGTAAGCGGATATTTAAGCTCTGTCTAAAACCTTCAACTCCGCATTCCATAACACCTAACTCCAGAAATCAGTATTTACAGATCATGTAACTCACTGAGAAACGATAAAAAAATATTAATCAACAAAACCTGGTGTGTAACAGATTATTTTTATGATTCCATACGAAAGTGTTTGATTTCGTAATAAACCATAGAGAAAGTGTCAAATGAGAAAGTTTCATTGCTCTCCTGTAAAATAGGCCAAATGGCAGTTACGTGGTTTTACAATTAGGCCGACGTACTGCAGTTTTGTCCTATAGGAACATTTTCCAATGAAAACATTACAATAGGTAATGACAGACGGTCCTCAACTCAACTGAGTACCTCAATTTTGTTAACCTGTGACGATGTGGGTACGCTTATCTGAAAACCCGCTAATAGACAAGGTCGATTTGGTCATTTAGCAGGTTACATCCGCAATTTTTATGCTTATGAATTTCCAAGGATTTAAAATGATTCAGTTTTTAAACCTTGCTTGCATAGTGTAAAATTTCAGAATCGTTTAGATTCGGCAACTTGTGATTGCATTGCAAGGAATGGTTTGAAAACGTTGAATCATTTTTACCTAGTCTATAGTACATTGTATGCACGAAATAATCTAATGTTCGTCGTTCAGCGATCAATTGTTGCCACCATTTTTCTGAGGATAAAACACAAACAATACAGGAAAATCCTTTAGGCGCTCTATGAGTGGTGCCTGTGCGAAAGTAGCGATTCACATTGGATTTGAATCGCTGGATTTTCAAATACATTAGGAAAACCATTTTCAGAAAGTTTATTCCACACAAACGCAGTTCTCCAAATGAAAGAGTTCTTGAACAATGAAGTTCAAGGTGTACAGAGTTGAACCTCAAAACGAAGAGCAGCCACAGTCCATCACGTATTTCTAATATATTTCGCTCTTGGTGGAATCAAATGTGCCAAATTACTTGAGCACTTTCCGAAAAAGTATCTATAGAAAAGAGATGGTATAAATACAATCACCGGATAATTGAATCACATCGAGCTTGTGTTGAAAGTTTTTTTTTGAGGAAAAAACACAAGCACTTCAGGATGAACCTTGAGGCGCTCTGAAAGCGGTGCTTGTGCGAAAGTAGTGATTCACATCGGATTTGAATCGCTGGAGATCGAATCCATTGGAAAAAACGTTTTTAGGAAGTTTATTCTACATGAACGCAATTCTCCAAACGAAAGAGTTTTTAGACAGCGAAGTTGAAGGTGAACTGAGTTGAACTTCAAAACGATGAGCAGCCATAGTCCGTAGCAAATTTCTGATATGCACCGCTCTTGGTGGAATCAAATGTGACAAGTCCCTTGAACACTTTCCGTGAAAGTATTTATAGAAGAGAGAGAAACCTCCAACCTTTCTTCGATGTTCCAGACTTTAGGGGTTGCAAGTTATGTTCACGTCTTTAATCAGGCGGATGATTTTTTCCGGATGTAGCTTCAGGGTATATTTAGGGGCGGAGCTCCATACATGAACAATTCTCCAAAAAAGGTCTGATCTGAGCTTTATAAAGCATCAAAAGATGCTGAAGTGTGTACAGTTTTCTGGTTTAGAATAGTGTTCCAAGCTTTTGAGAAGCAGCCGTTGCAATCCCAACAACATGATTGAGCCAAAATATATAAGTGTTCATTTAAACACTTAACAAACTTTTCGAAGCAGAAAGCGAAATTGTCTGTCCTGACAATATTATATCTGGTTCAGAGACATTCATTTTATTGGAGAAAACCGATGCCTGAGTTTTCTCGGCATTTCACCTCAACTCGAAATTACCTCTAGATCCTCATTAAGATATGCAACCTCCTGCTGCTGGTGAAGATGTGCATCCTCAACCGATTTCCTGGTATCCGAATGGAATGACGAGACAAGTGTGCTGTCGTCAGCAAAGAGGGTTGGAGACAATATGGATCATTGGGTAACACCAACGTTGATGGTAAAAGTATTCGAGAGATATCCATCGAGGGCCACTAGCAGGGAACGTTCTTTCAAGAAACTTGAGAGCCATACAGGAAAATGATCCAACAAGCCATAGCATCGAAGTTTGGCCAGCAAACCTTTATGCCACACACGGTCAAAGGCCTTAGAAATATCAACCGCAACAGCTCTTGACTCCATAATTCTCGATTGCATTATTCTAAATATGGGTGACACACGATAGAAGGTCACCTGTTGATCTTTGTCTCCGAAAGCCATATTGGTGGTCGCTCAAGATGTTAAAGCCTTCCAAATAATTAAGGATATGGTGGTTTTCGGCTTCTTTCATGATTTTTGATAAAACTGATTAGAAAACGACTGCTCTATAGTTATTTGAAAGATTTTCTTGCCCTTTTTGGGAATAGGCTGAAGGCGAGCAATCTTCCAACAAGAAGGAAAAACACTTTTCTTGTAAGACAGAAATTAAGTAGCGTATTTATCAGAAATATTTCATATATTACTCCAGATACCAAGGCAATGCGGTTTTTTGAGATATTCTCCAACATACAGGGTGCCCAGTGAAAGTGTGACTTACCAATATTGATTCTGTTTTAAATGTTCGGATTTCATTTGGAAAGTACATTCCAAAATATAGAATTGTATGGATATGTACCAAAAAGTTGATACATTCAGTCATCCATATTTTTAATGAAAAGTCATTTTAATATGTTTTACCCAATGTTCCCTACGCAATCGTTAGGTGAATTCATGTTTCAAGTTGTAAAAAATAGTAAATTGTTATTTTTAGTGGTAACAAATTAAAGAAATGAATCCTCACAACTGGAAACATGCAATTACGACTCAATACTGGCGCATGAGAGAATGCACAAGAATATGTGATTTAAACAAAAAGAAACAGCGTCTGTTACATGAAAGTCGGCTCTAATAAGTGTAAATGGTTGGTTCCACGTATTTTGGCACATTGTTTTTGTTAATGCGGTTCAATCTCTGCTCTGGTATTATGTGTGTACAAATATACACTGCCTAGTCAGACACGTGCTTGGAATCTCAAGTTAAGATGTGAAATCTCATTAATACTCACCTCGTAAAAATTTGTTCATTCATTTCATACTGGATCGTTCATTTCGCTGATTAACATGAATAATAGATACTGGTTAACAAAAATAAAGCTTCAGTTTTTTCTTTTATGTGTTTTTTTTGTATTGAATTCACGAGTTCTATTCAATTTCCAAGAGACAAATTATGAAACAAATGACCTCTCTGCTCTTCAGTACTTTTGAATCATTCCATCATAATAATATTCTTCATTTGTATAACTTTTGTAACTAGGTTAGGTTTGGTCAAAAGTAGGTGGATCTATTCGACCCTCCACCGCAATCTGCAAGGTTTGCGGGTTGCGGTGGACTAACGCATGTAAACAATTTTACTTCTAAATGTAGTTCATTTCCTTATCTGAACCTACATGTTCGGGCGTGTTTCTACAAGCACTATTTGTTTATGTGCGACGCCAAATCAATAAGTCGGATATCTCACTAATTTGATCGAAATCTGTTTGCACGAAAGCTTGAAATGCAATGCCATCGCCAGTACGAGAAATCAGTATTAACCGTAATGCGCTTACAGTCGGTTCGATATGATTGTTTGCAGGTAGAAGTGGATCAGATGTGAGAATACCGATCACAATGTTTACAAACCTCTAGTAAGAAATGCAAAGCTTTTCCAAGTGAAGGACGGATTTTGTCCAACGAGTTGCTTGCCTATGGGTCCTTCTCATCCGAAATGTACTATTCATACTGATGTATCGAAAATAACGAACACATGTTCAAGCCCAGTTTCAATATCAACTTATTAGTTTTGAATTGAGCAATCTGTGACCATTTTGAGTTGTAATTGCTATTAAGTATAGTTAACGTTTCACCAGGTCTGAAATACCCACGCTAAGATGAATTGTACAGGATTAGGTGAAAAATTAATCTAGCATTGGTCGTAAAAGTGATCAATTTTCATGAAAGTGGCATCTCCTACTCGAATTTGTTGGAATATTTCTAATTATTGAGATAAAATGCGTGAACAATAATTCAGGGAATAAATCATATCCTGAACTTGAAAAGTATCTTCTATTGTCTTTGGTCACGAAATATTGTGAGTGAATTGAAAACAACAAAAATCAAACGTGTGATTGTCTGGATCAGAAGTTTGATGGCAGTGTGTGAGGAACTGAGGAATTGAAACCAGGTGTTTCGTTCAAATAATGATGAGAGTTTAATTTTCATATGTACAGATATGAAGTTCCCACTTTATTTTTCATTTTATGTGTAACTGTCTAACGTCACAAAAATCAATCAAAATTTAATCGTTTGGATCCTAACCATTCTCCACTTTGAATCAACATTATTCCTCTACTGTATATTCCATTATATTTCTTCAATGCAATTAAGATGTAGTAATTTCTAACAGAAAAAACATGAAACTGATATTATTTTTGTTGCCGTAGCTAGCAAGCAGAATCCTATATTCTTGCTTCTCCTTCTCTTCATTACCACTTAATGAAATTCATAACCATTTAGTTGAAATGCGCTCAATGAAACCACAATGAGTAAGCTCACATTGAATTCTTCCACTTAGATATAATCAATTTCTCCATCATACTCGTATATCGGTAACATTTTTGAAAAATTTTTATACATCCAACAATATCTCATCATTGCTGCTGAACCTTCATCTGAGGGGGCACCATACAAAACCAAAATTTTGAATGAATAACAGAACGAATAATAGTCGTTTCTGAAATGCAATGTAGAGTGAATAAATGGACGATCAAAACGCTTGCTAAGATGGTCGATAAGAATAAAATTTGTTGGTAAAACCGGGCGTTACCTTCGAAAACTGATGATCTATTCATTTTTATGAAAAATTAAATTGAATTCACTCCACTCCTGAAATGTTGTTAATTTTCTGAGTAGAACTGATTTCGGCATGATTCATACTCAACTTGGGAAAGAACACATCTCACATGAATCATAAACTCCTATTGATCTGGTTATTAGATATGTAGTAGTAGTTCATGATTGCTTGAGAAATCTGAAACTCCACTTTTTGAGGACTCATGAGTAAATAATCAAATAATTTCAAGTTACACTTACTGTCTGTTCACATATCAGATATAATACAAATTATATTGATAACGTAAATGAAAATTGTATCAAGGATATCAATAACAATAATAGGATAAAATTAAAAACTACAATAGAAGTATACATTAGGAAAGATTAATTTTCAGAAAAAAATATTTTTGGATTTCTACTTCTCAATTTTCATACAAAAAGGAGGGTATCCTTTGAACGGAGAAATAAAGCAATCGATTTAAAAAATGAACTATTTACAAAGATGTGTAGAAAATGCAGAGAAGTAATCACATATCATTCACAGGATTGCTACATAATATAGTATACAAAAGAGTTGAAAAAATTTCACTTACATGGAACACTGTCATCCTCAATGTCGGATATGCGATGGAACATTCCCACATTTTTTGTATGAAGATGGAGAAGTAGAAAGCCAACAAGTATACTCAAGTATACTCACATGCTATACAACCTAGATTTCCAAGTTCACTACATAATTTTATGAAGGAATTTGACAGGAAAATCAACTACACGAACCAGATACCATTCTCCGACATCTGGAAGACCATGGACTCCAGATGCGGATTACTACCAACATGATAGAAAAGGATGACGCCCAAAGCATAAATCCTGCCAAGTTAGAATGATCCTTGAATGATTTTTACTCAAACGTAGTAACACTTCTAAGCAATTTTTTTCAGTATATAATTCAGTTTTCAATTATTTCAAGGTTTTTTTCCGAGAATTGAAGAAGTTATATTTTCAGAATAAATACTTTCCCAAATATACGTATCCTAAACCGATGATGTTTACTAGCTACGGAACGCATTTCTTGAATTGAACATTGCTGTTCGATTTTTGAATGAGACATCCTATTTATTTTTACTAATTTCGATCGAAAACGACATTCTAAATCCAACAGTACTTTACTTGTCAATATTTGACAAGTGAAATCATTTCGATTCCCATTTTTATATTTTGATCTAGAATGTTATGGATCATGTAAATCGCTTCATTCTTGATCAAGTAACATAAGAAAACTACAACTGTGAGGCTTATGACTTCACAGTCGTTTGAAGAATAATTTCACAGTGGCAAATATGAATTTTTCCAGTTAACTTGATTTTTTCAAATAGAAAGGGGATGACTCGTCGGCTCTTTGTGAAAGATCATTTTCTTATGAATAATTTGATGCCACAAACTATCACTGTATTTTCTCTATTCTTCTGAATAATTGCAAGAAACGATCATACCTAATAACAAATAATACGTATTCGGTATACTTATGCACTAAGTCCTGTTATTCTAGTGTTCCCTGACGAACAATTGAAGCTGTTGCTAGGACTACCTAAACAAATAGGCTAATGAATATGCTGTCACTTTCGAAAATTTATTTGTTGTGTAGTTTAGATATGGCAAATTATACTAGAAACGAGGAAATTGACGTTACCTATTTACGGAGAAACAAAAAAGAATGCAACTGATGCAGCTCGAATTTATGCTCAGAGGTTCCCTGATCGTTGCCATTACACTCGCTATTATTTTTCAAGACTGGAAAGAAAAATGCGAAATGAACCAGAAGAAAATGCCTATACCCTCATCGTCAGTGAAGAAAAAGTAGTAGACGTGTTGGCCTATATTGAAGTGAAATGTACGGAGGCAATTCGCCAAATTGTTTCTGAGCGTGATATAAGTTATTCGACCGTTTGGAGAGTTCTTCACAAATATAACTTCAAGTACCAACTACACCAACATCTATACGATAACGTTCACAACCGAAGATTGACTTATTGCCACTGGTTTTTGACTAAATAAAGAGATGTACGTTTTCCGTTTAAAATTATTTATTCAGATGAAACCAGATTCACCAAGTTGGGTATGTTCAATAGGAATAATAAAAGGTACTGGTCTCAAACAAATTTACATCTGATGCAAGAAGGAAATTTTCAACGGCGATTTGGTTTCAATTGCTGGATGGCAAAATTGCATGAATTGGCCTTCGAATTGCTTCTGAATCCACCGTATTCCCCCGATCTGGCCCCCAGAGACTTTTTTCTGATCTCAGAGCTGAAGAGAATACTCATTCAAAAGATATTCAGCGCCGATGAGGAAGTAATCGTCGAAACTGAGGCCTATTTTGGGACTAAAGACAAATCGCCTTCGAAGGCAACTATATTAAATAATACGATCAAATTCCATTTAAAAAAATGTTTTTCTATGTTAGCCTACGAAGGTTCCTGCCCAACTTCAACAGCCAAAATTCAAACTATAATATTCGGTAAACAGTTATCACAACAACAGTCTGCAAGCGGTTAACTCATCTTCTATATTTCTGTTTTATAAAGATACATGTCTTATACGAATTGCAAAATGAACATAATACTGATTGAATGGAAGATCAGCGTAAGCTAAACTCCGCCAGTATAAATAAAGTCATATTATTATTATCGTTATTGATTGAATTGCATAGAAATTTGTGAAAATTCTGACTTTACTCACTGCCTTCTACCAATACCAGCACCAAAAAACAAAACGACAATTTCGTAAACATATCCATTTCGAATATCACTACCTGAACAAATGTTGTATTAGATTTGGGTTTCCTTTTTATAAACCTATTTCAGAGTTGGCCATTGCTCAATACTTCAGAAATGCGTTTTTTGGCACTTATGTGCAGTCCTAATCTACGAAATGGTTCATTAAATAATCAAATCACGACAAGTCTTTTTCATTAATCTTGCTAAAAGCACACAAAGCAGATTATGTCTCGATCCATTACTCACTTCTGGCAGATTAACTTCAAGGTGAATGGCTGCATTAAATATTTAGAGCAGGGAAATATTGAAAATGTAATGCTGATGAAACATTATCGTTAACATGATTTTCTTCAGTCTCTTGGATCCGTGACGCTTGTTTTGTCTTGACTGGGAATTCATTCTGATTGTTCGTTGGTGGCAGTTTTTCTACGTCCAAGGACAACGAGAGGACGAAGGCGTTCTTATTTATACAAGATGATAAAGTGAAAATGAAAAACAGAAACATTTAATTGAAATATTCGACAATATTTTCAAAATTATTTGGATTGAGGGTAAATATACTGATAAGGAGAAATACATCCATGTTATCCAGGTTATTTTTGGCGTCATTTTGAGAGAAAACGTCTTCGAGTTCTCAACTCATGTCTTCTAGAATCTTAACTAGAACTTTAACAGGGCCATTTGTCTGAAGCACTCTAAATAACTACAATTATCCAAATTGTTGAAGTTACTAACACCATTATATCTAATGAATTCAGATTTGGAGAAAAATTATTGAGAATCACAGTATATAATCAATTATCACAATTCATATGCTTGTTATACACTGTTTGGAATCTTGAAGATGATCACCAAGTAATCATCTTAAACAGGAAGACATTTTTGCCTTATTCATACCTTAGATACCACTACGAGGTACCTCGTCTTATTGTCTTAAAGTAAATTTTTACAGTGTTGCCTTATTTACTAGTCAGGTAATTCTGATAATTAAAAATATTATTTTAACTGGTTATATAGTAAACTATGAGGTTTTGGTCCCACATCGTTATTCATATTATTGTTATGTTTACTTATTTCTAAGCACTCATAGGCATCTAGATGCCTGTTGTTAATAACTTGTCTAACTAATCTTAATGAACTAAAGTCTATGAAATGGTTTTGTTGCAACATATGGTGGGCGACTGAAAATCACTAGAGAAAAATAATTTCAATAATCACGAAATTGATGAATTCATATATCTCGCTAATTTCGCTGGTCATTTAATATTTCATTCATTCTAATTGGTCGTTTAGTAAGATACTTGAATTCTTGAATCTATTGATTCCTGAACATTCTAGAAGATTGAGTTTCGAGCTTTTCCCTTTTAAATGTAGCAAGTCGTATTCATGATTGAACTCATATCCTTTTGCTAAAAGATGGTTTGCATATGTGGAATTGGTCTTTCTATTTACAAAACTACCTCTATGCTCTTTAATTCTTTGGGAAAATGTTCTCCCTATTTGGCCAATATACAGTTTTGGCAAGAACCACAAGTCAACTTATACAATACTCCTAACCTATTCGACAACAAAGTTTTGTCTTTATTGTTTTTAATAAATTTAGTTACACTATTATCCGTTCTGTAAGCTATGTTCATGCATTCTTTTTTCAAAAAGCGGGCAATATTATTGGTGGATTCACCCAAATATGACAATGTCCTACAACTGACATTATCGCTTCTTGAATTTGGGTAAACCTCGTCCGTGGCTTGCTTTTGTAGTTTTTTGGAAGGAATGGAGTCTGTTATATCTACCTTATAATGTTGTTGACTGCGATTTGTTTGACTCAGCTCACTCTGGAAATTACTCTCAGACAGTGGAATATTCAATAGTGTGTGAAGCATACTATTGAATGCAGCTACTTTATGCTGGTAAGGATATGGATGTATGATAATGTCCGAGTAGGATGGTTTGTGGAAAATTGCAAAAATCATGTTTATTGTTATTTCTCGTGATGGTCAAGTCAAGGTAATTTATTGAATTATTTACCCCCTTTTCAATGGTGAATTTTATTGACCGGTGGATGGAATTGACAAATACACCAAACTTGTCTAATTGCCTATCTATGCCCATGAAACAGACTAAGATATCGTCTACGTATCTGTAACAGTACAAGAAACTCTCATTTTTCGTGAAAGAAAGTTTTTGGCTTTCTACTACTCCATCTTGATACAAAAGATTGTGGGAATCTTCCAAAGAAAAGAAGGAAGCCATCATTTTTACTAAACATAGATGTGTAGATCATTCAAAGAAGTAACTTTCAGACACAAAATGGAAGAAAAAAGCCTTCTGAAACAGCTACTTTCATATAAACATTGAATTACACGAAAGAAAAAATTCTTTCGAAACAAATACTTTTATATGAACACTGAATCATACAAAAAACACTTTTTTCTATTCAATTTATATTCCAAACGTTCGTTTTAGATTTGAGTCAGATATCATTCACAAGATTTCCACATGTGTGAAAAGAAAAATTGATTCACATCATGTGTTCACCTTTCTAGAATAAAAACCTGATTTTTAATAATATATTGTAAGTATCCCAACTGAAATTCATCATTTCAAGTCAGTCGCTCAAAACAATGAAACAAAAATTAATATTATACAAAACAAGTAAAGATAAGATAGGTACGTTCAATGAAAATGTTTTCAATACTTTCGCTTATTATTCTTATTTTATAATAACAATAATATAAGTATTCTTTCAGCACAAATAAATATGGTTGCATGAGAAAACAGAACTCAGTCTTGATTGATTTTTCATCCTCTTTCCACCATGTTCCAAAATGAAAATGTTTTTTCTTCAATTGAATATTTCAAAATTTTTTAAATATCGTTTTGTGGATTCAAATAACAAATTCTGTAAGGAACAAATATATTTATGCCACATAGAACTTTCGCTTGATGCAAAGATGGAAAAAAATTTCTACCAGATTTGGTAAAACTCCATGAAGTTGAAGGTGGCTTGATTCTGCTATGTTACATAGCTGAAGAGACTACGAATCACCATGATGCTTTCAAGGTGGCCCAGGGAGTTATTAACGTAAGCTACCCGGAAAACAGTTGTTGAATCAACTCCCAACTCATAAGATTCTGAATTTCAGCAGTTCGGACTTCCATTGTCTAAAATTTGTAAAATGATTTGAAATCCCTGAAATAAACAATATAATTGAAATTTAAAAGAATAGCTAAAAATGGCAAATATATTAAGCAA